>JAVQJL010084435.1:0-11240 GCA_036024295.1 Nannoperca obscura
CTATAAACTTCATTTCACTTCTCAAATATCACTGTGTTTGTCTGCTCTATGATATATTTAACTGAAATTGCTGATCCGAACAACCAATGATTTATAAAGAAAAATCTTGAAAATGATCAGGGGTGCCCAAACTTTTGCATGCCACTGTATATATATATTATATACTATATTTTCCTAGTGTTGAAAAAGAAATGTTATGGTTACCTGACTAGGACGACCAATCATTAAAAACATTTTCTTGTTTCTAAACATTGGTTTTTGATGTTACATCATTTTGTTGACTTACTGGTCACAGAGCTGCTGGAATCTTTCAAGGCTGGATCTCTTTACAAGGCTTTGTGTTGACTGAGCATGTGCAGGCACATGCGTGTAAGTATTCTTGCTACCTAGATTGTGAAAGTGAGTTTGCAAATCTGTGTCTGAATGCAAAAACTTGCAAAATGGAGTTTGCAAGCAGAAAACTAAATGTCCAAGTCTGCAAAACTAAGCTTACAGATACAAACATAAATGTTCAAAAGGTTTCCAAAACTATGGTTAGAGATACAAAACCTTGTTTTTAAGTACACCTTTTAAAATGATATAATATTCCATACTGCATGTTCTGTGTTACTATTGCTTGACATGAGTGCAGTATATGACACCATCGGTGATTCTGTCCAGACTTAAAAAGTGGCCATGTATTACTGAAACTGCTCTGGACTGGGTTTCCTTGTACTTATCCAACAGGACATCTTTTGTTTGTATAGAACTGAGCTCTCCATACTGTCTGAACAGGCCCCTCAGGTCTGCCATTCTGTGTCTTCTAACTATTCCGGAGTCAAGGTTAAAAACCAAGGGCTGATGGGGCATTTGCAGTACTGGCTCCTCTGGTCTGGAACAGCCTTCCACTGAGCATCAGATCATCTGACTCTGATGCTGCTTTTAACTCTCGCCTTTAAACTTATTTTCACAGAATGCCTTCTCCTAACAGCTGACTGAGTGGATGTCTGTGGTCATGAGCTGTTGATTTTTTTCATTGAGTTATCTTTTGTGTGTGTGTGTGTGTGTGTGTCTTATGTTTTGAATTTCCTCAGCTTGGAAAACACTTTGTTCATACTGTTGTTCAAACTCCACTCCCAAATATTCAGAATATCTGTGTGTTTATACACTCATGCTCACATATTTTTTGACTGGTACTGTGTTTATAGGTACAATACATAAACCTTCAGCCACCTGCTTTTTTTCCATTAAATTCTTAAAATTTTTTCATTATATATGTATTACTTATTTACTGCATATAGATTCTTTCTTCATTTCTTAGTTTTTCTTAATATTCTTATTTTAAGTATGTATGTATATGTCCACACAGTATTTGGGTAGCCATATACATGCTGTTATGTGTGTGCACATGTGTATAATGTATAATGGGAACACAAATACCATGAACTCATTGTTGGGTACAACAGAAGTGTGGCTGTAATGTAAGATATGATGGCAAAATGAAGATATAAAGAGAAACCAAGGATTTCATTTAATAAAACCACTATAAATTATAACACTGGAATGTTTTAAAATATTGATTTTATAAATAATAACATAAAATTATTGACATACATTAAGTCACTACATCCTACCAGATACTAAAAGTCATTAGAGTAATATTAAACAGAGCTTTAAAGAAAACAAATGAATACAGTGTACAATAAATCTATTTACCCCCAGAATATTTTCCCCAACACACAAAGTAAACCAATAGGTTAGAAAGGTTCTTCTCCAAGTTCACTGTGTTTATTTTGTTTCTATAAAAACCTTGTCTTTAAATCCTGCATGAATAAAGCATCCAAATGACAGAGTTAGCTAAAAACCTAAAGGTCACGCAGTCTCTACTGGTTATGGAAAGCATCTCACACTGCCTTTATAACACAGAAATATAATTATCTATCGTGAATATTACACTTCATGATTTCATATAAAGGCTTTTAAATTTTGATGTCTTTGGTAATGTTATTAAATGATTTAACAATGTGTCAGTAATAGCCTTTAATAAAAACGTTATTCGTCTTCAGCAGGAAACTAGTGTTTTAAGCTAGCTCCATAAAAGGAAAAATGTTTTTTAATCCGTTTATATCTACTGTTTTGCATCTCTGGTCATCGGTTCGATCGTTTATGATAATGATCTCAATTGGAGAGTTTTCAAAAGTTATTTTAGTAAAAAAGGTCAAACAGGGCAATAAAGGTGAGTGACAGAACCAAAGACCAGATCTACAAAAAATAAAATCCAAGCTGTAATGAATCATAGTTTTCCTTTAATTCATGGGAAGGATGGTTAGCTGTTGTCCAAGTTGTTGTTATTACTCTACAAAGCACTAATAATTCATGTATTAATCATTAATAAAGCATGTTTTGTTAAGTATCAGAAAGTAGTAACACAGTTTCTTATGCAGGTAGCAACTGAATTTATTAAATAGACAACTTTAAAAAGAAAATACTGTAAATGAGAATCTAAAGGCATAGAAGAGATGTACTTTCAAGATATGTGACCCAGTGTTTCTAATTTTAGGAGCAATGTGCTCAATTACTAATTAGGAATTGTGTGAAGGCTGCAGAATCTCAGCAAGGTTATGATGAGCTGGAAACCTTACAATATCAGTAGCTTAATATCAGTAGCTTATAGCCTATAGATAAAGACATAGCCTATATCTCTTTTCAGTCTCTTAGCTCCAGCTGTATCATTTCCTTAAAGTTTTGCTCTGCCATTATTGTTTACCACCCTTAAACATAGGGCCTCTGTGCCCTGTCAACCTAAAAGGTAAAAGTAGACCTCACCCACCCTACTAGTAATGTACTGTTAGATACATGATCTGTTCAGAATAATTCACAATCAAGGTAACCACTGTCTGAATATTACAAAAAATGAAAAGATTAAACAAATTCTTTAAAAAATCCATAAGGAATATCATGGCCAAAGCTTTCTATACACCAATACAATCATATACCTGTGTACAGAAAATCCAAGTAAATGGAGCTTTGTGACTGTTACAACTGTCCTGAGTTACAATAATTCAAAACATTAAAGGATACAAAAACACAAAATGTCTAATCTTTAACAGCATCGCTCCACTGACAACCATTGCAAAGTCTTTGGTCACATTCAGATGTGTGTTCTCTGTGAAGGGACTGCCGCTGCTGACGATTATGCTGCTGAGAAGTTTGATCTGATGGAATCCTCTCGCAACTGACGGTGCTTCCCAGTGTCACACTCTTCACTATGTGTGCGGCGCTCAATGGTAATCCTGTAGTTTTTTCTATCACATTAAAGGAAAAATCTTAATCAACTTGTTTGTTTTCACCATCATTCCTCTCAGTTATCATACAATTTTACTCACTATAATCACAGTGTTATTTCTTGTTTGGCAGAGTCCATTACATTTTACAAAGTGCAGTGTGAATGCAGTGTCATTGCATCCTCAGTTCTCAGCTATGATGGTGGTGAATAAAAGTTAAAACTAAAAACAACCTAAATTGTAAAATCCTAACAAGTCATCACTTTTTCAAAAATAATGCAAGGCATTTTTAAATGTATTGATCGTTTATTCAGTAAAGGAATAAACCTTTGAGTGGGAGGGCAGGTTTAATTGATGGCTGAGCCAGCCGACAGCACTTGAATGTAACATTAGCATACATGAGAAGATAAATATCACCTATTGTTACCTGAAAAAGTAGAACGCTATAAGCATTGCAGCTCCCAGAACAGCTCCCACTATGACTCCAGTCAAAGCTGATACTCCTAGCCCACCTGTTTGGAAGAGCAGTTATTGGTAAAACATGTACTGAAGCATACAAACGGTAGATAACACAGATAGTAGTGTGCATTTACATGATTTGTCCGGTATCTCTGTATGTGCTCTATATCTTCCCTTTAGAGTGAAATGGTCAGTGTTGAAGGCAGGCAGCAGCTGAAAAGTTCCATTTACACCAAAGTAGTTGGCCACCACCTGTAAAATAGTATAACATATTAAATATCTAAATTCCAAATCACATTTACCATCTTGTTAGGGAAGATGTTAAGCACCCTGGAGATGACTCATCACAATTTTAGGATTTTTTTTCTTCTTACCTCATATGTTCCTGCCTCTACATTGGTCATGGCCATCAAAGAGAAATCTCCGTTTCTGTCACCATTGACATCCATCGACACCTGGCCAGAGATTCCTATCCACCATCATGAAAACAATGAGAACTTCATTTAGCTACGCTCCCAAGAAAGGAGAGGAAAACGATTATCTGCCACTATAGAAGAAGATTTCATACTTAAGTACTATAATGCCATTCAAGGGCATATTATCTGAAATTCATATTTTAAAAACCACAGACACACGACTCAATCGCTGTTTCCACTGAAAACATTTCAGAAGCATTGTGTGATCAGCCATGTTTAAAATATAGTTTACAATTGTTTTGCTGTCATTTTGCTGTCAGATGCTTTGTAGTTGTACTTGAATATGAGAACTCTTCGTTGTCACAATTGTTTTTCCTGGGTATGTGTGAAGTCAAAGACAATGCTTTATTAAAAATGTATTGCCAATAAATACAGTCTTTTAAACATATGTACAAATACATTTGTGCTCCAGCAAAAGTCGAGCCAGCTGATTAAGTGGAGTGGGGAAAAGAGCCGCTCTAGTCACAAAGCCGGATAGAATAGCAGCTGGAATGCGGCACAGCTGGATACTGTGTGGTCAAGGCAGATGACCGCCCACCTAGAGCCTGGTTCTGCTCGAGGTTTCTACCTGTTTAAAGGGAGTTTTCCTTGCCATTGTCGCCTAGTGCTGCTCATGGTGGGATCGTTGGGTCTGTGTATGTGGAAGTTGGTCTCGACCTGCTCCATGCAATAGAGTGCCCTGAGATAACTTTGTTATGATATGGCGGTATATAAATAAAATTGAAAAGAATTGAATTGTGTTCATTGGCCATTAGATCGTGAACTGCAGAGCCATGTTTTTTCTTATTTTGTTAGTTTTCATTGTTGATCTGTCAGATATTCAGACTTTCAGGGCTTAACATCTGTTCAAATGTTATTTTAAGAATCCTCACATCATTTTATATCACGTAATACTTCAATAATTCAATTAGTGTTGTTAGTATTGTAGACTAGAACTATTATAGATTGTATGCAGTCTGTGGGAACTGTCTGAACCTGAAATGTTAGCTGAATGACTCACCATCGACCAACATCTATTCTGTTAACAGAATAAACCTTCATAGTGCAAAATTCAAGCTCACTCCAATTAAACAAAAATGTTTTTATAAAACATTGTTAAAACATGTTGATCCAACATCTAAACCAATCTGCTCTTATTTCAGAGGGGAGCCAGGGATTTCCCACCATGTCCTGAAGTCAGTGGAGAGCTTTCTTATGTTGATGAGCATTAAGGTCTCTTAGCCACCGTAATGTAGGCTGTATTGAAATGTATTTGAAACATGCAGTGACACTTTTTGACTTAAACAGGAGTTTTTAACTGATAACTCTGAATGACAGTAGTATGATTTTTGTTCTACTTTATATCTAAGTAGGTAAAGTAGTATAAAACTTTGCAATCGTGACACGGGGGAACAATGGCAGTATTAATGTTCTGTTGTATGTTATGTTTCGGCCTGTAACATCAGTCATTCAGCTGGCACACCAGGTTCTAAGCTCTACCTGCTCCAGATAACTGAAAGCCTGGAACAGCAAACGTGCCACTGTCTTTTTGGAGCAACTCTACTCATTAAGATTTATAATGCTCATATTATTTTTAAGATATATGAAATAACTCCTTAACTTTTTGAGTAGTAACAGTGCTCATAGTGGTGTGACAGTCATCAGTGACTCAGTGTAAAGTGGTGTGTTTTACCTTCAAACGTTCTGTTCCACATGCGTGAGGTGATCTCTGATCCATTCTTCTTACTGTATCCATTTTTCATGGCTTCATGCAAGGCGATGGCATACAACAACATGGCATCATGGAACCCCTCAACAAACATGTTGACCTGAAATAGAACATATAGTCAGAAAGAAAAAGGCATTGTAGAGTAGCTGACACCTTTTGGTTGAAATCACACTGCAAAATGCACAACCAACACATTTTACAACGTGTGCTGTTGATATGATAATTGATCGTGTAAATACACTACCGCAGACCTGGCATTGTTGGTGGGGCTCCAGGGGCAAGCCTGCCCATCTAATATTCTAAGCCCCATCCAGATAAAATTGGCATATTTTATGATAATGACATTATTATTAAGAGATAGTTTCAGCCATATTGAAGTACAGATCTAAGTACAGATTTCAGCCATATTGAAGTAGCCATCTACAATTGCTGCTGGTCCATGACAGGGCCCAGGCTGATCGGTGTCCCTGGGTCCCTGATTGGCTGGTTTGTGATCCCCGCTTGATGTTATAACGCCCCTAACCACCATGTGTGGAAATAAATGCTTTATCTATCCACCAGGAGGAGCAGTGATTATGGAACCTGAAAGAGTTTGCTGCCATCAGACTGCTGTAGTGTACCCATCTTATTGCAAGTTAAGGCTAGACCAGTGAACCCAAGTGCAAGACACAGAGAGGCAAGGAGACTGGAGTGTGAATGAAGACGGTAATTTATTGGTGGGTAAAGGGGCCATGAAGTTAGCCGGGGAAGAGCTGGGCAGAAGGGGTGACAGGAAGCATGGGGGCTGGGCTGGTGACACCGGGCAGGGGAAAAGCTGGGGGCAGCCCCAACTAGGTCCAGAATGGAAACTGGGGAGTTGCTGAGGATAGCGGGGGTTCCAGGGCAGGGGTGCAGGTTTGATCAGTCTAAGGGCTGGAGACAGGGGCCAGAGCACAGTCAGCGGGACTGCAAGGACAGGAAAAAGTGGATTAAGCTCAGGTAACCAGGTAACAAGCAAATATCTCAAAGTAGGCTGGAAATGCAAACTGACTGAGTAGGTACTACAGTCTGGCAAGGTGATTGTGGCAGAGTTGGGTCTTAGTAGGAGTCTAGATTACATTACTGGTGGGGATCTGCTCTGCTCTGGATCTGCTCAGCACAACAGCATCTATCTCCACTCAGACAATCAGAATCACACACAGAGAGAGAAAAAGCGAGAGACTGCAGAGGTAGAGGGTGTGACAGCTCATTGACACAAGACATTTCATTGAGAAAGTGCTCCTGAAATCAGCTGTTCTTATCATATTTGCTATGTATAAGAACATGTGCTTCCAACACTCAGCATATTATTGATGAAGCATTCATCATTATTGTATTATAACATCATTAACATTTTATGCTGAAGCTTTTTGTGAAATACTGCTCTGTTATCTTTACACGCTAGGTCTATTTTTGTTGCATGGGTGAGTACATTCACACATGCACAGCAAAGCAAGTTTTTCCTGTTTGTAGTAAAAGGGAGAGATAAGGAGAATAGCGAGGAAGACAGTCCATAAACCTCTGTCCAGACCCTGTGCTCTCTGTGATCACCTATAGTGTGTTTTAAAGCAGCCACATTCACAATACATTTTTTGTTTGTGTTGTCAGACAAGAGGACGAGTATCACATTTGATCACAGATCATAGATACCATGTTGACCAGCAGTCATTTCCTAGCTGCTGAGTTACATTGTCAGACTAAATACAGGGTAATGATAGCAGCTGTGCTGTGAGATCTGCTATACTGAGCGATCACAGAGACAGAGGTAACAAAGTGGTGTCATATTCAAGTACAGCCACAAATCATCTGTTTCTGAGTCACCTATGGTCCGAGGACAAACAGCTGTCCTCCTTGTACATACAGAAGGTGCTAAGGCCCTCCAAACCAAAATTGTCCACTGAATTGGAAAGTCATTGTTCTGAGGCAATGCAAGTAACTCACAACTGCCATGGCAAGTGGAAGTATACTGTCAACAAAATACATAGACGATGTTGTTGAACAGACATCAGGAACAAGAAAAAACCGAAAGAGATCACAGAAAAAAACAGCTGTGTAACTCCTACTGGTTGACTGCAGAGCCTGCACAGTGGGGAATGGAACATTGGCAGGTGAAAATGAACAATATAGACAACATACATGCACAGGGGTTGTTAAGAGATGCATAGTTGTTTCTTGTATACTTTTTATTTAATGTTTAGACTGCCTTCCAATAGGAGTTGGATTAGCCAATCAGCTTGCTTGATGCTCAGTTCCGCACAACTCATTGTTGAGATTCTTTGACTTCTCTGTGCAGACACATTTACATAACCTCAAAGCAAGTTACACTGTCTCCCAACAAATGTAAGTTAAAACTGCAGAAGACTAGTTGGAGTAAGTAGTAAAGATATAAAGTAAAGATATTGTAAATACAAATGCAAACTTGACCAAAAACCTAAAACAAAAAAATTCCATTGAACAATACCATAAAGCCGTTCTTTCCATTATAGGGGTATGATAAAGGGGCACATCTGGACAAAAATGTCAATTCCCCAATGAAATACCTCAAAATTGAGACCACAGATTGGATAAAATTTTGGCACAGACATTTATGGTCACCAGAAGATGAATCTTAATGAATCTGCCTGACTTTTTCCCCATCATCAGGCCAAATTTGTTTAATACGCTATTCTGTGGAACTATAATAATTATCATTAACAAAGATATTTGAGAAACATAGGCTACACCAATCCGCCACAATATCAACACCACATGCCTAATATTGTGTAAAGATTTTATTTTTAGGTGAAAATTTATATTAATCTCTGTTTTTAGCTGTCACTGCTTATTTATCACTGGTTGAAATGACAAACATCACTGGCAGTAGATTATATCAGCTGTAGATAATTAGCGTTACCTCCACAATATAACGAAAAAAGAAACTTGCTGTTGTCTTCTGCTGGTGACTGTACTAAAAAAAAAAAAAACTAAAAAAACCATTGTAAGCTAAAAGAAACATCACTCTGTAGCAGTACTCCAGGGCACACTTAAGGGTGTGTCTTTTCACCACACCTTTTTCTAGTGTGTTTGTTGAAGAGCAAGATCATTTGTGTTTACCAGAAACAGAAAGTGTCGCTCAAGAAGTCTCGCTATGAAATCTCGCGGGAGGTTAAGGTGCTGCAGAAAGGTGAAAGGATCTTACTCTTTAACAAACGGTCTGTCTCTGTAGGGGTCCTTCCCATACTGTTCTCAGATTCTTCAAATAACAATGTGAACCTGTCTGTGGCACAAACAAGCACTTTTAGTGGATATACTTAGTTACACTTAAGAATTAAGTTGCAGCCATTGCAGCCTGTTCGTGGATGCCAGTGGAGGCGATCTACTGGACCAATTCCAACACTAATGGTAAGTATTAGTCATTTTGACCCCACAATTTGTTTCCCTTTAAAAACACATTTTGTTTTGCCAATGCAGCCCAATTATAAATATACTACCTAACTTACAGCATCTGCAAATTCAGTCAGTAATATTTCCACAAGATGTGTTCAAAGCTGAGAAAATAAGTTTGAGGTAGACATACGTACACTTCCGCAGTCTTTGCAGTCTTGAAACCCAGCTTTTTTCATGGACTTTTCCATTTCCATGGAGAGGTTTTCAAACTCGGGCTTGACTGTCCTGAGCAGTGTCACAGTGTTCAGAGAAGCATAGGCTTGCCTCGCATCGTTGTCATATTTATCTCCTCTCCTCCAGGAACCATTGCCTAGAGTTACATTTAAGAGGGACAGAAGATTATTGTTTAAAACATTATTGTATGATCAAAATCCATTTGAAAAATGCTAATGGTCAACTGCATGCATAAGGCATGACTGAGCTAAGTAGCTAGCTACAGTGCAGCCCTAACAGAACAGAAAAACACACCAATTTAGGAAAGAATAAAGAACAAAAGTAATGGTAAAATGGTAAAACAGAAAACAAAACATTTCACAAAAGCAGACGCAGCAGGTGAACCCTGTCTGTTGCCATTTGTGTAAGTAAGTAAAAGGAGTGGGTCAGGGAGGTCAATGGGCATGTAGCATGTCTGACTTTCATGCCAGATTGTGTTACAGGACATGTTAACAAAGAGCTGCCTGTTTGCAAATCTATAGATGAAGAGCTACATCATCATTCATTTAGTGTTTTTTATCTTTACCACTCTTGAGAAAAAATATCTTTTAACAGAGAAACAAGGCTATAATCCCAACAATGTTTACCCCACATGTGAGTGTAAACACCCTCAAATGAAAGATGAAAGTTAGCACTTCACACTCAAAGTTAACACTTTCAAATCTAATGTCCCAGATGTCACAGTCAAAGGTTGTCATTTGATATTGTCACATGAGCCAGAGTACAGAGCCAAAGGAACAGGAAATGTTGAACTGTCCAAATATATAGGACAGCACTATAGATACATAGATTATTAAAGACTTCACAAAATGTATACTAATTCAGTCATTACATAAAAAACACAAATTAAATAGTAATGTGACATTAATTTTACCATAAGAAGAGGCATTGAAGAGATCAACATTAAAGAACATATAACTGCTGTTGGTCAGCCGTCGTGTGTGTGCAGCCAGCATAATCTCTCGTATTTTGTCAGCTCCCATGCACATGATCACCACTGCAGGAAAATGACACAGAGACAAATGCAGTTAAGCCATTAGCCAGATCTTAGTAGAAAAGTTAATTTGATCATTGAAGGAACATTTTTATAATTTCAATTAATAAAATCAGTTCTGTAGTGACAAATTAAGCCACTTTTAAGAAAAACACTTTAAACAGGTGTTAGATTATCATCAATGGGCAGAATCAGTGTGCCCCTACTTACTGACAGAAAATATAAGTCCTAATATTATGAACTCCAGATAAAATAGGTTTTATCATGAGAAACAATTAGCAGAACATAAGACAATAAACATTACAATGATGTTTACATTATAATGGAGTTCCAGGTGAACTCATGAAAGCCCTAAATATGTGGTCTTTTCCCCCTGGCCATTGTTATCATTCACTACTTATTTGAACAAATATGGTATCAAATGAGAAAAATGACTGAAATGCTGAAATATGAAGTTTTGTCCTTTCTGGACGTTCCAAGCACCGGTAGATTAACTGCACAGCTGAACTCTCAAACCACAGCTAAGTGTGTTTGTCTCTGTCTCTGTCACATACAACCATGATGTAACCTAACGTTAGCTAGCTGCCATGTATTAGCAAAGGTTAGCGCTCGTTCCAGTGGACCTCTGCCAGACCAGCATAACGTCAGTTAAAAGTTCACTTTAACCCAGCCCGGTTCTGTGT
>JAVQJL010084440.1:0-68022 GCA_036024295.1 Nannoperca obscura
GTTTTTTGAGTAATGGTGTGACACGGGCCTGTTTGAAAGCAGAGGGGAAGGTCCCTGAAGCAAGAGATGAGTTAATGACTTGGAGAAGAAATGTTATGATGGAGGGGGAGATAGATAGAAGGAGAGGGGAGGGAATAGGATCAAGAGGACAGGTGGTAGGGTGGTGAGAGAGGAGATCTGTGATCTCAGTCTCAGACAGGGAGAAGAAGGTGGTGAGACTGGTAGTCTTCTTTGTAGTGGAGAGCAGGTGGGTCTGGGAGGTGGGTTCAGGGAATTTGCAGCTAATATCCATGACTTTCTTCTCAAAGAAAGAGGAGAAGTCATGAGCAGTCAGGGAAGAGGAAAGAGGAGGAGGAAGAGGGGGGGTGAGGAGGATGGAGAAAGTGATGAAGAGTTTTCGTGGGTTGGAGGCAGAGTCAATCTTATTACGGAAGTAGGTGGTCTTGGATTCAGTTATGTGTGCAGAGAAAGATGTAAGAAGGGACTGATACTTTGTGAGTTTGGCTGCGTCTCTGGATTTTCGCCAGTTCCTCTCAGCTGCTCGAAGCATGGACCTCTCTTTGCGAAGCACGTCCGTTAGCCACGGGCAGGAGGGGGAGGGTCGCACAGGCCTGGTTGTCATGGGACAGAAACTGTCCAGTGATGTGGTAAGTGTGGATAGCAAGGTGTTAGTGGCTGTGTTGGTGCATTGCATTGTGAATGTATCAATGGGGGGAAGGGAGGATGTTAGAAGGGACAAGAAGAGCACTGCGCTCTCAGAATGCAGGTTCCTTGTGGTTCCTAGAGTCTCTAAAAGTAGAATGGGAGCCAGAGCTTTCAGCTATCAAGCTCCTCTTATGTGGAACCAGCGTCCAGTTTGTTTACGGGAGGCAGACACCCTCCTCACATTCAAGAGTAGGCTTAAGACTTTCCTCTTTGATAAAGCTTATAGTAGGGCTGACTCAGGTGACTCAAGAGCCCCCCCTTAGTTATGCTGCTATAGGCCTAGACTGCCGGGAGACCCATGATGCACACACACATCTCCTCTCTCTCCTCTCCCTCTCCATTTGTACACATTCATATCCCATAATGGTTGCTACTAATTCACCTTCTTCCCCTAGCTGTGTGCTTCTCTTGTCCCCTACTCTCTCTCTCTCTCCTTCTAAAGATTTCTGCAGGTATTTCTGCCTCCGGTGCTGTAGAGTCTGGATTTGTGGCTGTACCTGCTGCCCCTGTGTTTCTGCCGTTGTTGCTATTATTGTTATACTGTACTACTGTATGTTCTCCTTCCTCCTGCTTTCTCTCCTGGTCCCCCCCCCCAACCCCTTTTTTTCAATCCAACTGGTCGAGGCAATTGACCGCCCACCTAGAGCCTGGTTCTGCTCGAGGTTTCTACCTGTTAAAAGGGAGTTGGGAGTTGCCATTGTCGCCTAGTGCTTGCTCATGGTGGGATCGTTTAAACCTCTGTGAATTAAGGTACAGAGTGACAAGCATCAAGTGTGCCATGCACATTTCACTGAGGGCGAGCTTGTGTACTCTGGTATTTTTTGTGGCCAGTTGCGCAATATGAGGGGGGATTAGGGGGATGCTAGCAGCTTTGTGAGGTTGTAATTAAACCAAATGCTAACATTAGCATGCTAACATGCTCACAATGACAATGGCAGCTTGCTAATGTTTTGCAGGTTTACTGTTCATTATGGTCCCCACATTCCACTATAACCAAAGTACTGGACAAACCAAATATCATGGTTGTCTGAATTACACTGTGGCTTTAAGGGGCTCTCTTATCTTGCACGGAGGTGGACAGCCCACAGGCAAACAAACACAAGAAATATGGCTGATTCTGGTTCATACAGCTGAAATACAGCATTTAATTAAGGCTCAAAGGTAAGCTTATTCCATAGTCAGATTTGACCTCCAGATAGAGACAATACATCCGTCATTAAAAACGGAACTCTGGACTGCTACAGGAGAAGAGAGAGAGAGAGAGAGAGAAAGGGACTTTATTAGGCCACCACCACCTCTATTACTAAAGGACTACCAGATTAAAATACTCACTATGTTTCTATATAACTACTTTCTCATTGCGTGATACATTTTCTATATGGTGTGTTTCATACAGCTATTCTGAAACCTTTTTTTTTTTAGGCTGACATGAAGTAGAAATCTGCTTCACAAAGGCCTGTGATTGGGAAGGACAGTACATGCTGATAGACAGACGGGACACTCAGCTTTAATGCACAACAGAAATAATGAGAGAGAGGCCGCTGATTGAGTGCACTATCAGAAAGCGCTCTCCAGTAGCCAACACTGCACAGAGTCGCCAGTCTGACACCAAATTCACAATAATTATGCATAGGCATTCAAAACAAAACATAAAAGCAGCCCATGAAAAATGATACATAAAAACGCCCTGCACATTGTCAATGATGTTACACATTATTATTGACAGAAGATAAAGTCAGACGTTCTGACCAGCACAGAGTCGCACACACACATTTAAACAAGATTTCAGATTTCAATTAGATCTGATGTATTTCTCATATCATTCATTGCAGCATTAGAAATGCTAATGGTTATTGATCGGTTTTTCGTCTCTTTTTATGTGATGACACCTAAGCTGGTTCCATTGGCTGCTGAAGAATGAGAGGTTCCACTGAAAGGTCATATGAAGCTCGCAAGAAGGCCTTGACTTAAGATATGATGTCACACAATGCCACATCATGATCTAGCGGTCAAGAATAACCATCCATGCTCAAGACTAAAGACCCGATCACCTTTGTCCTTAGACATGTACGTAACAATAGCCAGGAGGTTGCTTTAAATAGTGTATATGTAGGACTCAAAAAGATAATGGGGCCAAATGCCAAGTCCAGTATGTTACATACAGCATTTCATTGTTTTCCCTGCATAAAATTTTAAGCAATCAATAACAAAAGTTTATTGACTTGGAATGGGTTACAGCCTGTAACACAGTACAGTGATTCTCCCTTCTGCATCTTGTCAGCAGAGCCACAGGAACTGAACAAACCAGTCCAATCATGACTGATCAGTAGCATCCCAGTAGTCAGAGGTCAACAAGAGTGATTTGTGTGGGTGTGTGCCAGTGTAAGGTCAGAAAATGCTTTTCTGCAAATCACCTTCTTACTGGGCAGCAACGTGAGGCATAAAGTGGTGGGAAAATCACAGAATGGCCAATTGTAAATTGTGCAGAGATGTGGGCAAGTATTGTGACACTATTATCTTTCCATCTGACATGAGATGTGCCACATTATTCATGGTGAATGAATAGATGGAGGATCCAAAAGGCTGGGTGAGTGGAGACGGGAAAACAAAACAATAGATCAGTATTTATGCAGTCGCTGTAGTAGAAGCGCTGCCTGGAGATTACTTACAAACTGATATATAATGCGTGTGAAATGCCATCCCTTTAGGAATGATTAGACTGTGCAGATTTGCAGATTTTCATAAAATGAACAGCAATTGTTAACATCTGTCTCTTCCCTACTTTATACTTGAACACATTTGAAGATACATTCGAGTGCCTCAGAAATAAGCCACAATTCATTGCAACTTTTACATTGAAAGTATAATAACCTGGGCCTACTGGCAAACAGCTGCTTGGTTGTTCTCTCACCGGAAGCTAGATTTAGATAAATACAGCAGATAAACATGCCTCCAGTAATCACTGTAATAATAACAGTGCTCAGCTAGAATGCATGAGAGGTTACCAATGTGCGTGATGCACCTTTAGGAGCTGCAGTTCAATGGAGAGGAATGGGCGAGTGCTGCAGCAGCCAGTGGGGCCTGTAGGGTCCCTTCACCGACTGGGTTGGGCGGGTCGATGCTCAGAAGCCAGACCCAATAGGGGTCCCTAATGGGGCCTGTATTGATCCTAGTATGGTGTTCACCCTATGGGTCTAATGGAAAAGACTGCAGAAAAAATGGAGAAAGCGCTCTCCACTCACAGAATTTGGATCACACATTGGGGCAGAAGTGTTTACTTTGTCATGGCCTTCAGATAAACAAAACTGTTGAGGAAGATGTTGATTTGAGCAGTTGAGAGCTGAGTTGTTGCTCAGAGGTGAGCCAATATAGTAAAAGAGCAGCTGTGGAGTCTCATGCCAGGCTGCCCTTGAATGCTTCGCAGCCACCAGTTATGACATACAGCCTACATGTCCCCTAATGACCTTGATGTGGTATATTGAATGTAAACAAGGTTTCATAGTATGTTTGCGCATAAAGTGTGGTACATGGTGCTAAAGGGTCATTGTCAGTCTTAAGGCCAGATAAATGGGCAGCCCTGGCTTGATTTGGATGAAGCTTGGGTGGCATAGATGCTGTTAAGTAAGATATTTCTGCTAGTGATATGTATGGATGTTAAACTACTTTTAGATTAAGCAGAGAATTCCGAGTACAATCTAAGTACTTAGTATTTAAATTTCAGGTTCTTCCTAAAGCTGAAATCTCTGAGCTAGCTTTTTGTATCTTTCCCTTAAACCATGAAGTTGAACAATCTTTGTTTTCAGGTCATTTGACAGTTGTTTTTTGGCTCCCATGTTGCCACTCTTCAGAGAAGATGCAAAGAGGTGAACAACTTGCAACAGGCCACCTTAAATACCCTTTGTCATGTTTGGCTTCACTTGTGTATGTAGGTCAAGGGTCAATGAGCTGAACAAACAAATGTTGTGTTCCAATAATTAATGCTAAAGGTATTCAAATCAATAAAACAACAAGGGTGCATAAATTTATGCACCTGCCTACTATTGTTTAATTAATTATTGCACACTTTCTGTAAATCCTATAAACTTCATTTCACTTCTCAAATATCACTGTGTTTGTCTGCTATATGATATATTTAACTGAAATTGCTGATCCGAACAACCAATGACTTATAAAGGAAAATCTTGAAAATGATCAGGGGTGCCCAAACTTTTGCATGCCACTGTATATATATCAGCTTGTCTTATGACTGTAGCATTGTTGCTGTTGTCGTTATGACTTTCAACATGGCTGTTAGATTTTATTAAAATTGATCAATCTGCTCACAAGACACCGTGTAACTGGTTCTATATATACATCTTGTGTGGACTGTAAAACTAAAACAGAGAACAGGGAAGTATTTTCTGTAGTTTTAGGCTGTTTCAGAATTATTCTGCTGAGGTGCCCATATTAATCTACATTACCTCTGCATTGGCAGAGACAGGTAAAATTAATTCAGATTATTGTGTTAATTTAGGTAATGATATATTTTTAGAGAGCTTGCAAAATTGGCTACTTAATTAAGGATGCATACATGCACACACTACGCACTTTAAGAACTTACCTTAAAGTAACTCTTATCTGTCTCATATGGCCCTGTGATGAACTGTGCTCCACTTTTCTTTTTTAGGATCCCAACATAACCTGCAAAGAAAACAAGCATGCATGACTCATCTCAGTCTTGCTGAGATTCTGCAGAGCAATCATTTCCTATTCAAGATGCTAAAACTGCATGTGCTGCTAAATACACATGTTTGGGATGATGCACTGGCATACTTGTTCTTGTGGTGTTAAGATCTAATATGCTGATTTTCAATTTATGTTATTCACCTGAATAACATTACTTTTATTTACTTTCAAAAATGTCACATTCACCACCTTAGCTAATATAAAACAAAGCTGTCAAATTGTCTGTCAAATAGCAAGGCTTACAATTGTTTTCTCCTAAATAAAATTATACACTTTGCACTTGTTGCAGCATACCACATGACATGTGCCACATATAAGTAAAGGCTACTGGTAAAGTATAAATTAGCTTTGGTTTTCAACATGACTTTGTACTGCAAACCTTTCAAAGCCCCCATAAACCAATTCTCCTGTGGTTTTGAGAAGTAGCTCGAAGCTTCTCTGATATACCCAAACCATTTCAAAAAGAGTGGATCATTATCAGGACGAAAACGCAAACACTCCCTGTGATAAAACTTGGAGTAGAGAGCAGATAAGTGGTGTAATTTATGAAACCAATCTATTATTAAAGAACCTCAAATCTGTAGAGAGAAACACATGAAAACAGTGTCAAACTTTCTTCAGCAATAAACCTGCAATAACAGATTTGTTTGGCCACTTGAGGCAGGGCTGTACGCTAACTTTTTACCCAAGGAGTACAAAACATTTAGGAGCACACAACGTAATTTAGGAGAACAGTGAAAAATATACAACACACACAGTTTATTAACAAACAATTTAAATACATACATATTTATACTGTGTGTGCGTATGTTTGTTCATGCTCCTGCTCCTTGCATGCACTTATGATGTGAAAACCAGTGAAGGAAGTTGAAGTGGAAGACCCTAGTATCTAGTGAAATGTGATAAGTGATGAGTGAAAACACTCTACTGTGATTGGCACATTGCGGCTTGTGGAATGTGAGACTTTTCAACAAGGGGCGGATAAACGATATGCCAGCACCACCCACATCACACGTTATGTAAACAAGGTTACTGGACAATTTCGAAAGATTGCTGTAGTGTGTATTAATGTCCCACCCCATCCAGGCTGTGCTTGGTCAGGGTGAAGGTTGGTTGTCAATTTTACTCGCACACTGTGATCATAAATAATTTTTCTACTTCTCACATATCTATTTATAGGGTGAAATGTGAGAGAAATCTTTCTGTTTGGTCATGATAATTTAAACACGGGTTAACCCGACAAAGAATTGGGATTTGATTGTGTTCATTTAAACAAACTCTAATGGTGCATTAGCATGACAGAAAAAGACATGTTAACATGTAGTTTGGTAGTGTGGATTTAACATTTTATTTACAATAATAATAAACAAATATTTTGCTCTCTCTTTAAGAGTCACACATCTGGCACTTGCCAGTAGGTGGCACAAAATAATGCATTAACGTGGCAGAAAAATTACACGTTAGCGCTAGTTAACGTTAGTTTGGTCTTGTTGTTTTAACATTTTGTTTACTGGAGTGTTGAATGAATATCTTATTATCGACTCAATTACGCTCAACAATGCACAACGAGAACCTCTAACTCAGTGGTAGAACCCAGGGTCTGTCCCTTCCAGTGTCCTGGTTGGCCCATGTCCACTGTGGTGGATAAGCTGACCTGGTTTTACAGAGACTCTCAGTCTGGGCAGAATACAAAGAGAACAGGAGAGCCAAAGAGGAAATTTGATGAGTTGGCATATATGCAACTTTATTCCACTTGGTTAATCAGGGCAGCATTAGGGCTAAAAAAAATACACAGAATGCATTCATCATAGTCTAAGCTAACTAGCTAAATGTATTACATTACCAAATGTCTCCCGGCTGTTGTGGTAAATACATTAAACTGTGAAATACTAACTTGTGTACAGAAACAGGTGCATACAAGTAGCTGAAGGTGGCAGACTGACAACTTTTTAAACCAAAAAGTAGGTTCATCCCTTTTAGAAAAACAAACAAACATACTTTCGAATTTACCTCTAGTGGTATCCAGCCATGCAGACAGTTTTGGCTTTATGTGACCAGGTTTTTAGATATCTATATCTAAAGTCTCTGAGATTCCTGCCTTCACCCCAATACAATAGGGGTGAATTGGAGGTTTGAATGCAATCACTGGCATTCTTTATTTGGATCCACATTAGCTTCCACAAAGTGGTGGCTAGTAGGCATTGATTGGTTTTACTCGTCAATCTGAATTGTCATCACACAATTTTACTGTATAATTCTGTATAAAATGAGGAGGCTTGCTTCAGATTACAGACCATTCCCATATGCATAAAGCCATCAATCACTTGTGCATGCAAATCACATGCAGGAGTGAACCACTTTGGATAAAAGCTCTTGAAGAGGAGAATGTGTTTAAACTGCAATCAAAAATGATGCTGAACATGTTGTGCTTGGTAGTGTAGCAAAAGTACATTTGATTATAGTAGTACTTTGAGTTTATAGAAATGGAAAAGATTCCCAAAACTACAGAAAAAGGGAGCAAGACACTGTTAGTTACAGACTGTTACAGACATGTGCATCCCTTGAACTACTAATTCTGTTTCTGTTTCTGATATAACCTGCTGGTGATATGTATGGGCACACACATGTCCAAAGAAAACACACTACCAGAAACAGTCATGCATACACACATTCAAGGGCACACACACACACAAAATGTATTCCCTCCAGTGCCATATGAGCTCAGTCTAACCTCTGATGGCAAGGACACCACAGCAGAAGTTTTTGAAGTTGATTCTCCCATGAGAGTCAGGGTCCAGGCATTTGGCCAACTTCTTCACCTGTGGAAAAGTACAAAGAAAACACAGAGGCTATCAGAGCACACCTAACACATTTCTGTTAATGCACAGGGAAATTCAGTACGGATGAGGTTCATTTTCTTGCCTGTGTCACATAAAAAAAACATTTTATTTTAACCATGATCCTAAAACTGCACATGTTCAAAAATGACCAGTAACATATAGCATAATAGGCGCGATGCACTGGTTTATTTTATAAATTTTTGTATAGCGGATTATGCTACATTATACATAGATTTGAGCTGTTATTTTGTTGCATGAAAAAGGGATTTTGAAGACAAAAAAAAAAACTTATCGTAGCAGGAAAAGCAACCTTAATGATGGCTGCATGCCATTTAGGTGTACCACTTAACAGCCTTTGTTAGTGTTATTACTGTAGTTACATCTGGGCTGTTCTTGCTGCACCTACTCAAAATGTGTGCCGTAACAAAAGGGCTGTTTTCAGGACAGAAACCCAGGTGCAGTATCTTATTGGTGTCGGCAGGCAATTGAAAAATGACCTACGATACCCCGCCCACTTCAACATGTATTTGCATGTGTGTGTGTGTTAATGCATGTCTGTGCCTCCCACTGCCACATTAACGCCAGTTGGTTTCCCAGATAGAGAGCTGGCTGACAAGTCCATCCAGTTATCAGTACATAACTCATCCTCGCTTTCAATATTGCACCAAGGCTCTTCAAAGAGATGCACAGTGCTGTAAAAGATTTCATAATCACTAACCATATTAGGTATGACAGTGATAGTTTGGTAGTCAAAAAATTCTGTCATGCTATCTATCATCTCTTATCGTTATTGATGCAACTAACACTGCATGCTTTTTCATATGCAGAGCTACACTATGCATCTCATGCTGTATATTAACAACAACTTAAGTCTCCGAAACCAACACCCACCAGAAATGTCAACATGTTTTAAAAAAGTTGAAAAGCATCTACTATGCTATGTCATGTAAAAGTCACCAGAGATGTTAAATATTATAACCCTGTAGGATTATAAACCCAACAATATATGTTCAAATGACAACAGCTTGCTGTCTTTATTATCTTTAGAACAAGACCATGTTAACAGCCTCACTGGAGTCTGCAATGTTATTTTACACGGCACAATATAGCAGTAATGATGATTTTGATAGTCCCAAAGCCTCAGAAGCACTAAGGGTCGAGTTTGTCTAGATGATGACAATAGAGGAAAGGAGTTGGTTATCAAATGTGTGATGTGATTTCGGCCTGATGGTGGTGCAGATTTGAATGAATCATCCTCTGGGAGCTCATTACAATGATATTTTCTCAAGTAAAAGTGTAAACTTTGTCCTAGTAATCAAACTAGATGAAAGTGCAAGAGGTCACCAAAATCATTAGAAAAGATTCCTCTGAGAACCATTACAAAACACAATAACTGACATGGTCATTTGGCCAGTAGTATTATAGTATTGTATTCTTCATTTAGACTTAGTATGTTCCAAGACTGCAGTTTACGAGAGAAATCTAACATACATCATGTTCAATATCAC
Organism: Nannoperca obscura; assembly: GCA_036024295.1. Classification (NCBI taxonomy): domain Eukaryota; kingdom Metazoa; phylum Chordata; class Actinopteri; order Centrarchiformes; family Percichthyidae; genus Nannoperca; species Nannoperca obscura. Next base: position 9,779 of record JAVQJL010084440.1, read on the forward strand.
ACATTTGTATAATGAAAATGGCCCCGACGCACTCCATAGTACATGCACACCCTGACTCATGATCCTCCCACATTCACATCACTGAAGAGGGCTGCTGCCTTGAAGCACTCTGCTCCACGGCTGAATAATGCATTATTCTCTTTGCAAGCTACCCACAGCCATTTCAATGTTAACAGCACTAATTATAGCAAATGTTTATGAGTAATACTGAAACAACTTCAGGGTTTTCCAGGTTAAAAATAGGTTAGGTTGGACCTAGATGCTTCGACTTAGGTAGAGACAGTGTTACAGCTGAGATAAGACATTAGAGAAATAGTGTTATTGCACACATAGGCTACTGCACATTCAATTAACCATTACCCTGGCAACTGGGTTACACGCATACTGCCGGCATTTTGAGGTGTTTTGAATCGAGGACACTGGAGGACTTTGATCAATCTATCTATCTGGATCAAACCCAATTTTAACAGATTTATATAAGTCATCTGGTCCTGTTCAAGACTGTTAACAGCCTTGATTTATTGTTAAGGATTTCTTTAAGGACAAAATGAAGGGGAAAGAAAAGAGGTCAGAGAAAAAAACTGTAGGATTATGTGTGAGTGTGTGCACGTTTGCATGTGACTGTACAACGGGGGAGCGTCACCTACTGTACAATAGTAGGTCAGATTGTCACAAAGCACCCAGTGGGATTTGCTCATATAGGACAATGACAACATTATGTGGAACAAGGAAACTGCTTAATATGGTACATAAATTAAAACATACAAACCCATCATAGTAGGTGTAATGTGTATGTGTTTGTTTATTTGTATACAATCTTATTTGGGTCACATGGTCATAGAATAGATATTGTATTGTATATTGTGTAAACTTTTAAAAGAGCCTCAGCCTTATACCTGGATTACAAGAACGGAATTATCCTATTTAAATGATTAAACATGAATTGAAGGATATAAATGGCAATGCACTGCATTGTGAAAGTGTAAAATGTATGGCATTATACTGTACAGGTTGGCCCTTGAGTTACAAATAGCTTTATTCCAGGTCAGTGATAAGCTTCCCCCAGGAGCTAATCAGTGCCTCCGCAATGTTCCTGCTGAGGAGCAACACAACACTGGGGAGCCAATCAACAACAGTGTTCAATTACCCTGACATGCAGCGAGACACACGAGGGACATCCACCATGACACACGCACTGATAAAAACATGTCATATACATACAACCAATAACATCCCTTGTTCATCTCAAACTAAGCCTTTACTTCAAATAAATTACAGAAGATGCCACAGTATTCTCTGCTTTGATTTGTAGGCATGTTTTTCATAATGAACTATGCTTCAAAAAGAAAATATCCATAATCAGATAAAACAGCATCCTGATCGAGGCTTATTGGAAAAACTGAAGGGAAAAATGTGTTGACTTAAAGAGTTTTTAAGCTTTTAATTACCCAGTAATGACATACAGTAGTGTAGTGTTTGTTTCTAACCTTCACAGTGATTCGGTTTTGCCTCAGACATCATTTTTCATCAACTTACTCAAGAGCCTCTCAGCAAGCAGTTACTGAGAAAGAAGAGAGTCTGTTCTCTTCAAACATACCATTTCTTGTTACCTGTCGGTCAACGTATGCACCAATAACTATATTTTGGCAAAAAGCTCATATGAGCCAATATATCAGCAGGGTCGATTTCACAGTCTATAGCTCCACTTCTCTACATGTATATTGAGTTATAGTTACCTCTGCTGGGCCACTTTGCACTAATCACATCTCAATTCGCCCACTAGTCATCTTCTGTGCTTTGGTTTTTGCGTCAGCTTCATCTCCATTTATATTAGATTTTGTCAAATCGAAGAGATGGTTTTCACCTAACGTACCACATCACTTCGGAAATGTATTGAATTGTAATTTCTAATATTCTGCACATGCAATTCAAATTTGGGATAAAATGTTACAAGGGAATCGCATTTTTTCCAACCAGGCAATGTAAATTCCTGCTCCAGTAGAACTTAATAGTGAACACACAACGTTTAGAGAGGTGAAGGAGCACGGGGCTGTTTTTCTGGACTGACATACATCCCCACAAAATGTATTTCTCCTTTGGCTCCAACCTGGAAAACTTTCACTAGGAACCTTCTCTGCAACAGTAAGCCATGCACACACCAGGTCCACCTGAGCTCTTCCCAATTAGCCTCTCAGGTGTGTCAGAAAATAAAAGCGGAACTTCGTGTAATCTTTTGACAGAAACAGAAAGAGGCAGAGACGCGTTAGGAGTCGGTCTATTACGTTTCGTTAAATAATGAGGGCGTGTGGCACAACTTAGCGTTATTCGGTTGCCTATAGCACCTTACTGCACTATAATGTAGCATACGGTTTAAGGGGGAAAGTCAGGCGAAACATAAATGCACAAATAAACAATTACTAAAGGTCCGAGACCCAAGTTCTCACCTGCTCTGCGTGTCCAAACTGACAACCCAACTGCACCAAGTGTGCCGGTTGGATAAAACCGTCTGAGTCTTCGTCACACACGTCAAACACCTCTTTGAGTTTCCTCACAAATATCAGCAGATGCTCCGACTCTTCATCCATCTCTTTATTGCTTTACTATGATTATTTCGGGATGCTCTACCCCGACTTGGAAGCAGGATGGCCACATGTTGTTTGGAAACAGCTCGGGATGCGCGCGGGTGACACGTGAGCTCGTGGATGCTGGTGCTGCGCGCGAAAGAGGCTGATAGACAGACGTCCCAACCCGGAAGCGGAGGGGAGCACAGCAGTGCTTTACATTACCAGTGATGCGTAAAAGTCCACTCAGTTTGTCATCAGTTTTTTTTTTACTTCACTTACCACAATCAAGTGTTGCTAGCAATTTGTCACAGGGGGGTTGACAAAAGTCAGAAGTTAAATATATACACGGGTTATTATGGGCTATATCCTGCGAAGCCTTCACAACAACCCTAAAGCCAATCAACACATTGGCTGTGGGCTCTATGAGCTGTCGTTTGGCTTTGAGCTAAATGCTAACATCAGCATTCTAACATGCTCAAAATGACACTAACATGCTTTACTATATTTACTATATTGTTTACCATGTTCACAATCATAATTTTGCAAAGTAGGCCTACTGCTGAGACCTGTTGGTGACAGAGGGAAATTAAGGAATCACAAATGGGGGTCATCAATGTATGTATCAGATTTCATGGCAATCCATCTAAGGCTCGTTTTGGCCTTGTGTCGCTCTTCAAGTTGGGATTGCTGGTTAGTATGTGACACTCCCACACCGCTGCACGACCCTGCACTAATCACTGCACTGACAGTGGTGATATCAAAAGTCAGAAGATCGCCAAAGTCAGTAGGATTTATTGTCTGTAATCAATGAACTTCTGTACAAAATCTGATGTCAATCCATCAAGTAGATGTTGCGATTTTTTACAGGATGAATGAAAACTTTGACATGCTGGTGACACTAGAGAAAAGGTTGGTTCATTCTCTGGGGACCATGATCATCGGTAAATTTGCTGGCAAACCATCTAATAGCTGTTGAGATAGTTCAGTCTGGACCAAATTATAACTTATCACGTGAAGACATATTACATATTATTACAACTGTGTTATATTATATTCTCATTATAGCAATATAATTAATTATTATATTTATTATCTGTTTATATACCAGCCTTCCCTAACTATATGTGTACCCACAGGAAGAGTTATAGTTGTTGACAAATATATAAATAAACACATATAACTACATTATAGTGAGGTGTATACCATTTATTACATATGTGTATACTGCTTATAAATACTAAATAGGGGGACTTTAAAAAAAAACTGTTGCCGGAACATGCCAGTTTATGTCGTTCTTTAGCTTTGCATACAGTATTATCAAAAATAATTTACATTCATTCAGATTACCATAAACCCATTGTGACATAGTCAACCTGTTTTGTAACAACAGCCAAAAGAAAAGTATGACTTTCTGAAACTGATTTTATTTTTGACTGATTTCTGCAATGTTGATGTTGTCCTGGGATCAATGTGCCTCTAACTTTCTAACTAAAACTTTCTTTGTTTCTGTGCCAAGGATATATACTCTGTACTCTGCCATGCATTACATGACGAAAAAGAAACGTGTCTCTTCGTTTACACCCTCCCTCAAACAACCATCGTCTTTCTAAAAATATCGAACCAACTCAGCAGTAGCCACTTCGTCCTCATTGTCTTTGCTTCCCTGTACATATTTGTTTGCATAATGCATGGGAATGACACACTTCAATGAGCATTTACAAAATATCAATGCTTAGAAGAGATTCTAGAAAAACAAAGTCATCCTGTTAAACTCAGTTTAGATTTACTTCTCCTTTATAACTGGCTTTAATGTCAGTGAACTAGTACTAGTAGAGCCAATCTTCCTTTTGATCAACTGATAATGAAATATTACCTCATCACTTCATTTTGCTGGGTGGTAATGGAAAAACCCAGAATAATATTCACTATTATGATTTAAATCCTCCATCATCTCTGTAGGGATATTTAACACCTTTATGTCTCCTTCAGGCTTGAGTTCTAGTCCTTCTGTTGTGCAAACTAAACTTCTTCTGCTTCATAGTTCGAGTTCTAAATTGTTGTTGATGTAGTTTGTAAACATTTTGTTCCATGTAACAATTACCTAATTCGTGGTCACTACTCTTTTCTTCCATCATCTACAGATAGGACTGCCATAAGTTTTCCCCACATTTTCATAAAAAAAGAATAGGCTTTTGTATGGACTCTAATAATCCTTTCCCTACTTTGTGTTTTGTGGAGATGCAGGAAGCAGTTTGTTGAATTTGTTACTCTGCATTTAATCTGCAATAGTATATAAAAATAAATAATACATCACCATGAAAATATTTCTTCACACTACTGTGTTAATTATCTTAGTGGGCATGTTTGAGGAGAACTTGAAAGCAGCTTATCATCAAGCACATCTCTGGCACTGGACTGACATGTCAGGAAATATTATCGTTGCTCTGTCTCCATTAATGCGCTGCATTAATACGTTTCATAATAGTTAGTTAGAATGTGAGGTCTGCTACTATTTATTCTCATCATACCATATGTGCTCCAAAAAAGGAAGTGTGTTTACAGGTTCAACTTCCCCCATCGCTCTGTTTTCAAGAGGATGTCTTGTATTAAGAAAACAGAGAGAGAGAGAGAGAGAGAGAGAGAGAGAGAGAGAGAGAGAGCGCAGTCCATGATTGTAGGTGCTTTCTTACTCCAACCATTCAGTCTTCTTCTTGTGTCAAAGATGCAGGTTGTAAGTGGTGGACAATCTCTTTGGATATACACTCTGTTATTTACTGCTCTACAACTTTGGGGTAAGTATCATACTATAATGTTTCCAAAGACGTTATCTCTTGTTTTATCTATAACACCCCAAAAAAAACAAAAAACTGTATTTTCACTAGAAATATCTATTTACTGTGGGGGTTTTTTTTAGGAAAAAGAATAAGTGAACAAAGGTGAAATTGTCATTGAATGAATAATCATTAGCACAAACAATTCTGTCTGTTGTATATTTGCTAAATATTTAAGTTACAGGAAATATGTCTATTTCGAGTCTCATGTTCCTTTTTAATTTTCTCATCAGCTGCGATCACCAGTTTGGTAAAAAAATCAAAAGGTTAGGGTCACCACATGTAGCAAACACAGTGGGGTTTTTACGCGTCTGCTTCACAGCTGCGCTGTTGCTCCAGCTCAAGAGGAATTTGTGAAACTCAAATGATTCCCACTGTATTATATTATACCTTTCTCTCTCTTGTCTAGGAAGACTATCAGCTTCCACTTCCTCTCCTACTCTTCCGGCACCTGAACTAGACATCTATTATCTGATTTCAAAGGACTTAGTGGTTCTGGTCTGCCGGGTCCCGGAGGGCTACCGTGGGTTTATGTTCATGTTGTACCAATCAACAGAAAAGGTCATTTTAATTAATATTAATTAAATTAATAAACATTTTCTTAAGGGTGTGTTTCTGTTTTCTGTCGTGTACTATCACTGGGCTCCTGTGATTAAATTTTTCTTTGTATGTCTCTTTATTCATTGAGGTGGACTCTCAGGAGCTGCAGTCTGGTGGTGAGAAGGTTCATTTCACTGTGAGGGTAAAGGAAGGGGATTCAGACCAACGTGAACTCTTCTGTTGTCTGTACAAGGACCAGGATGGTCATTACAGTGCATTCAGTCCCTATTTGCAGCTGGAGAGCCAAAAAGGTGGGTCTGCATTGTTTGTATTTCAACCTATTACACACACCTCATGACTGAATTAAAAAGATTAACATATCACACAAACCACTGTTATAATAAATACTGAGAAGCAAGACACTGGTCTAGGCTGTCCTGAAAGTGAAACAAAAGAGTTTCTAGAGTTGATCTGTTCAGTCTGCACCCAGTCGTGATTCTACATGTGGTATAAAATAATAAACACTCCCATCCGCTCTTTTCCAACCCGCAAAACACACTGCTGCATGCAGGTGCTGTCTGTGGTCTCTTATTGTCTTCCGAGCTGGGGGTGTGTAGTGATAGTTACATCCTGTACTTCATACAGAAACCCTCCCTCCCACACACACACAGACATCAAACATAATGTGTACTGGCTTCCAGTGTTGACGGTTACAGAGGTTAGCAACAGTGGCAAACCAAGGCCAAGGTTGTTAGCAATATCGAAGGTTTTACATACTTTTTATGCAAAGGAATGAAATATGGAAAAGTAATGAAGCCACAAAAAAACGGAGATAATTGTCTCTTCTCCAGATGCTGCCCCTACTCGTTCCATACCCTCTGTCCCTCCTCCAGTCTTGTCTGTGAAGCCCTCCACTGGTGTGGTAAAACGAGGGGAGATGCTATTCTTCAGCTGCTCAGTCCCCACACTTCTGCCCCAGTCTCAGTCTCACTATAGCAACAAACCAGTGACCTTCCTTCTGCTGCAGACACCAGATTCTGTTACCCCCCAGCCTCTGGCCAGTCAGGTATCAAACTCTGCGCCCCAGCCGGGAGTCTTCCCTGTGGGGCCAGTGAGGGGAGGAGAGGAGGGCGAGTACACCTGCCTTTACCAGATCACCAAAAAAAGGGGGTTGGTTAATTCAACTGTAAGCAATATGGTTCAAATCACTATCACAGGTGAGGATGACTCACAAGCCTTTTTGCTCTCACAAACTCTGGAATAGCATCCCTGTTGAAATTCACCTTGTTACCACTGACTTAATTAGCATCTTTACTAAAAACTAAGGTGTATAATCCTGCATCTTTACACTAAGTTTTTGTTTTCGTTGGATCAATTTGGTACAGCTCATTAGTTAAACTAGTTTTTCTTTGCATTTTTTGAAATCTTAGTTATTTAATTGATCTGGGATGTTGTTTTAACATTGTTTTAAGTTTAGGAATTAAATATTGTAACTATGATTATACCTTTTATTATAACCCAGGTTGAAATGGATTCATTACTGTATGCATGAATTGATTTGGCAAAGGAGGTTAATATTGATGCATTTGTCAACAGAATTTAATGGTGTATTAATGGTGTTGAAAATGTTAACTAAGGCTCCAGCTAACAATTATTTGAATCATGTATTAATCAATAAAAAAATTTCCAACAGTCCAAAAGTTCACTTACATTTGAGACAAAGAAAACCAGCAAATATTTATATTTAAGAAGCTAGAGAACATTTTGATTAAAGATGACTTAAACGATTAGTTAATAGACACGTGGCAGCACCTTTCACTCTGGCTAATGTTTCCTCTGATTTTGTTTGTTGCCAGACGAGTTGCCAGTGCCCACCCTTGTTCTCCAGCAGCAGACCGACGTGTGGCATTTGCTCTGCACAGGGTCTCCTGCATACCCCGGTGCTGTGTTCACCCTCTACCTGGCTGATAATGAACTTCTTGTTGCCACTCACCATGCCGCCTTGATTCACCATCAGGCCACCTTCCCAGTGCCTGTCCAGGACACTCCAGAGGCTTTGTACCAGTGCCAGTACACTGTCCTCCTGGGAACAAATTGGAGTAACTCTGAGCGCAGCCTCCCCTTGGCTGTAACCAGAGGTACAGATACGATCGTATGAGATGTGGTTTGGTTAAAGCGTGATTAGCACAAAATGTGACTGTCTGCTTCTTTTCTCATCTTTCAGGAATTCCTCCTCCACCATCACCAGGTAGACCTACAGTAGCATGTCATTTTTTCATATGAAGTTTTATCTAATGTGAGCTTTGAGGGGCCGAAAGTAAATGAAAAAAAATGACTGAGACTAAATGTATCATACCTTTCTGAGCTGCAAGCTACAGCTACCCTGAGTTGTACTTCTACTCCAGTGACTATGAGTAAAATTATGTGTATCTCTCACAATCCTTTTGTATCTCACAATAATGCCAGTGTGATGTCTGCAGATTTGTCAGGTGTGGACTGGCCCCTTGTACTGGGCTCTTTCTCTGCTGTGGTATTGATCCTCGGTTCAGTGGCACTTGTGCTTGTGGTTGCACACAGGAAAGGTATATCTCGCTGATATATTTACACTGTCATGATTTTCTTCCTTTGTGAAACCTAATATTTTCTCTTTTTCTTCTTTAAAGTAAAAGAAGCAGCCGAGGAAAAGAAGAAAAGGTATTGTCCTTTTAGTTCTCATTTATCTTAATGATGGCAAAGTTTAGACCCGTAGACGATCACTGCGCTTGTCTGTCCAGGAATATTGAGTCTTCATTAAGTCATAAAGGAGTGAGATTGACTATGAGCACTGTGACATCCATGAAACATGAACAATATTTTGAGGCAGTGTTAACTGCAAATATTTTCTTTAAGTTAGCAACATAAATAACTGTGTAAAGTTGCTCAGAATTTGGTGGAATATATATAGTTTAATATGTATGTAGTATGTATAATGGTCAGCAGAGAGAAGTAGTTGCACTTTATTAATCCCTCTCACACAATATGAATATCCATTTCACGTTACAGGCTTGCCTTTACACAGCTCCTGTTTGGGTTATCAAGTTGATTTTTATATAACTTGGTACATAAAATGCATTATTACATTGCAGCATCTGTGCATTGTGGTATAAAATGTTGTGTTGAACTGTTTCAGACAGGGAGCACAGTTCTGGACTCAAGTTCATGCTACGGACCATGTTGTTGGTAAGTTCATGGTCATATTTATAGCTAGTTAGTTTCTTTCCACTTATTTTAGGGAATTCTAATAGTTCTGAAGTATATTGCATGGATATCCTGAGTAAAGAGGTATATACTGAAACAAACCACTGCTTGACAATGTGTTTGCTTGTTTTGTGTTTTTTGCAGACCTTACACTCAGACCCACAAGCTTCACCTCTCAGGTAAAGATTAACCAATACCTGAATGTTCAATTGCTAATAAAAATGATTGGATGATTTATACTATGATTAAGTATGTGTTTTACCTTTCTACTTACCTTTCTATTACAACACTTTGTATTTGGCTGGCTTTATTGTTATTGTCAACAAAGCCCATGAAAAGATAAAAACCAACAATGTGTTAGTATATCTCTCAATACTCTATGACTTCCCCAGACTGTCTATGGCACAGCCATTTGGTTCCTACAGAAGACATATCTTTAAAACAGGTCGCAAATTTAGATTCCTCTCTAAAATAGAAAAAAGATTTTCCTTAAACAGCTGGGCTCTGGAGTTCTTGGCAAACAGTACTCAAATAGGAGTAAATAGTACATTTGTTGGGGACTATTTTCAGCAGTGGATTATCACACATTTGGTATTTTGAGTAGGGCAGTGTGTGTGTGAGATTGACTTAAAATGAACTATAGTGCCCATGTTCATCGTAATGAAGGAACCAGGCTTTGGATGCACCATACTTCTTAGTAGGATCAATTAATTGCTGGTTTTGGTCTTTTTATGAGATTTAATGAAGATAAGAAAAACAGAATATCACCAGACTCATACTGAAAACATGTTAAACTTGAAATAGCAATAGTATTTGCAGAAATAAGGCTTATCATGGGCAGTTTTCTAATCCACCTCTTTCTTTTGGTATTTCTGGTATTTCTGCAGTCTCTGTGTTAATCCTGTAGATTCACTATGACAAACAACTGTAAACTCCCCTGATCCCTTTGCTGTAAACATACGCACACGTGTATGCATGCACACTCTGCCAATCACCAAACAAACTGTCAACCCACACATATTCCTCATTAGTGCTGTAGGGTTTTAGTCCACCTCTCATCAGTTGTAATCACTTTCATTAATTGGATTGATGAAGGGCTCTCGTTAGACTAAAGGCTCCTCTTCCTCTCTCTGCACTGTTACTGAACAGCCATCTTAGAGGACAGAATGCTGTCATCACCAGCTGACGACCAGTTATCATGAAACAGCCACGACAGGAACTAAATATTTAACATCAGATCAGGTCTCAGTCTTAGCAGTGAGACACTCCTTCTACTTAAAGAATTTCATTAAGAATTGCAACAATTTTGGAGGTATATTTTTGAAATATATGTCTCTTGTTTTGCAAATACTTTTCAAAACTAGTTTAACATTCAACCAGAAAAGAGAGATCAGTTGGAAGTGTAAAACATGATGATGTGCAGGATCTAGTCTGAATGCTGGTGGTGGTAAAGTAAAGCCTTCATGATGGTTGATGGAAACTTTTCATTGAATCTCCTTGGACATACTGGAGGTCGTGGTGGTGATGGGGAAGTCTGAAAAATAGAACTGAAATTATATTTAAAGAGCAGCACCCAAGGACTGATCTGGTCTATCTGAAAGCGGGCAGAAACATCATTCATCGGTTACGGTGAAATCAGAAATTGTGAGTATAGGGACTTTATAGGCACAGTGTGGGAAAGAAGAAGTGATAAATCAAATGAGACCAGAGGGAAACAGTACAAATTCACCCACAGAGGAAAAAAGACAGAGAAAGGAGCTTCCTAATTCGTGTGTGTCATTGTTAATAATTAGATTTTTCATTACTCCAAAAAATAAAAGCAGACTTTCATCTACAAAACAATCATGCTGGGGACCTCACTCATGTTCTGGGAGTGTCAGAAAATGGGAAAATGTGTGATGCAAGTGATACTAGGTTATGAAATACCCAAGACACGTGTTGTGCTGTATTTCAGTACCCAGATACAAGAAAATCTATTTAAAAGTAAAAGTGACGGTTTGATGTGAATTATGCCACAGGAAATATAATAATGCAGAGATCTTTAACAGCTTGTACGTGTGTTTGTGTATGTTCATGTGCAGGAATGGGCCAGTGTGGACACTTATACGGAGACAGCCTTCAGATCTCCTTTATGGAACTCGCTCTCCACATTCACAACCCCGATCCATCCATTGCATTAGAAATGTTTATTTTCTCTCTCTCTTTCTCTCTCTCTCTCTCTGTGTGTGTGTGTGTGTGTGTGTGTGTGTTTATACTTTTTTCGGGTTTATCAACCTACCATCAGTTGGAGTTACACAGCAGGACAGGAAGGGCTGTTTCCTCAGTTCCTATTTCATGTGAAGCAGTAAAATTGTACAATTTGACAGGATGTGTTGTTTGTTTGATCTTACATGTTACCGAACCAGTAAATCTAATTACAGATTTGATTATTATAAAGTTTGCACGTGTTTTAAGTTTTAAGGTTTATCCTTGACCTTAAAAAAAAAGCAGATGACCGAACAATCTCCCCACAAGGTCCTTTTAGTAGCTCCTGATACTACAGGATCTTCATCAGCAGATGCAGTTTAACAGCTACTAAATGGACTTCAAAATAAGATTGTTTTGTCAAATAATCTACAAGTCTAAATGTCTAACTGTCTCAACTGATATTACAATAGTCATAGTGCTATTTGCATTTAGTTGTGCATTCTAGCATCATCAACATCATCAAAACAAAGTCTGTGCACTTTTTAACTCTTTGAACATTCCTTTTTGCAGGTATAATGATAACATTTATTTATATAGCATTTAATGTATGTAACCAGATAACAATGGATATTTTCAAGGATATGAAGAAACACGTACAAAGACATATACACATAGAACACGAGAGTTATTCATACAAACTATATTTGCAAACAAACATGTTTCAGATGTATTACTTACATACAGTAGATATATATCAACATATATACACACACAAATACAAATTACCCTAAATAAATAAATAATAATAAATAAATTAGCCTACTTAAATAAGGTGATTTAAACAGATTTTCAGAAGTGATTTAAAAGGGCGCGATGATTTGACACGAGTTGAGGTTTTCTACCTGCAAAAACGTGGTTACACATTCAGATGGAAACAACAAAGACTTACAGAAATCGGCCTGCTGTAGTTTTGCTAGATATTCTGCAGAGGGCACCATTTTGATATAATTTGAATGTCAAAAACACACCTGCAGTACAGCATACAAAACAGGTCCTGGGTTCAATGTCACTGTGCATGAAGCCAAGCAGTCCTGGTGTATCCACAGTAACACACTAACGGCTGATAAGGCCTACAGCTGACAATCATTATGTTTGAGCCCTTATACCTATAAATATATGACATATATATATATATTTTTTTATTATCCTCTTCTACATTGTAAGTGAATGTGCCGAGACTTCAGTACTATGCAAAAGTAAGAAAGTAAAAGGACTCAGGACGGAGATACTCCTCCCACCTGCTCATGTGGTTTTTTTATAGTGGACAATAACTCAGCTGAGAAGGGCTGTCATTGCACTTCAGAGCCAACTCTGTATTAGTGCTCAGTTTTATTACATTTTACTAGCCTCTATATGACACATGGCTTTCTATCAGTAGCATGCATGTATTTATTAATTGCTCTTTTATACACACAGAAAGAAAAGAGATAAAATGCAAGGATAGACATAGATGAATTTAAGGATTGCAGCGTTTGCATGATGTCTAGCTCATATTCATGTCTGATTCATAGTTTATTCTTCCTGTGCGACCACACGCAACCACATACAGTTAAAATATTCAGTTAGTGGTCTTAGGCAGATCCGTTAAAATAAGAGTCACAATAATGATAAGTAGCCTCAGCAAACTGAGTTCAGCATGCTGATGAATTCAAGTGGCACCTTAATTTGCAGCCACAGCACACAGGCTTGTGGCAGCCTCACCCCGTGTGTCTGTGTGTGCATATGTGACACACTAAATTATGAGTCAGGTCTGTAAAGGAGTGTATGCTGGGACTGAACATGAAGGCGTGTGCCGAAATCTAAGACTGTGGGAGGTGTTGGCATTTCATTACACCCTGAGAGTTTGGGCAGACAGTTTGGGTTCATAATTTAATTTAATCTGATGCAATGCAACTTCATTAATTTAGTAAGTCATGACTAAAGTGAGGATTTAGGTCGGGTAGCAAATCATCTCATGTGATTACCTTTAATGGATTATCACAAAGAAAAGTGCTGTTGTTTTGTCCATTTTTCGGACCACTTCAGACACATTAGCTCAAAACCTTTTGATTGCTGACAGTTCACCCGACTCAACCGACACCCGATATAAATCAGAGGCCTTGTAAAATGTGAACTATTGGGTGTGATATTTTACACCCAAACATACAAAGCACGAAATACGAGCACAATCTTTAACCTTTTTGCACGCTTCACTAACTGACTGCCATGTCACCTGTATAAAGCATTCAGACAAGAGCACAAAACAAAACCTACACCTACCTACAGTTTTCCAAAGACAACCTGTTTTGTTTACCCCTGCACATTGTTTCCAGAGACAAAAAAAAATCTGGTAAAGAGGGAGTGAAACTTTCCAAACCAATTATTCAGTTTAATTTAAAACACAAAAATCAGGTGTTCTGAAAGTGTCAGTATGCAACCTGGTTAAATAATGGCAGGCTGTAGGTACCTTCAGTGACAGTTCGGGTTAACAGAGAACTGCTCACTGTTATACATGAAGGTAATCAGTGATAAATATTGTTACCAGTCTACCACCATCTTAAGAAGTCATTGTGTTTCTTAAGAAGTCCATTTGTCCTCGTCCATTATCTGAGATTAACTTTTTTTTTTTTGTTAAAACAACTCAATAGTGAGATGATATCAACACAAATGAGTTTGTGCAATAATATCCTGGTATTAAGTAGAATGTTCCACTTTTAAAAAAATGTATCTTAATATCTGGTTTGATTTAAAGATAGCGGCACTGATTTCTTGAAGTCTTTAAGCAAACTGATTTGTCATTTATTTTAAGAAAATATATTATTTTAGAAACACAATAGTTGATAAAATAAAATATTAATAGACAAAATCCTATGTAAAGATGATGTGTGTTTGCAGTGAACAGGTATTAAATAGGTGCTCTCCTCCTCTCCATACAATTAAACACAGACTGCATGAAATTTTCTGTCATGGGTTTATGTTGATTCTCTGTGGGCTCAGCTCTGCAATTTTATTCCCCCTTCTCTCAAACATCAAAGCAAAAGAACACACACCCACATAGAGCATTATGAAATGCGAAAGGCTCATATGTGAGGAAATCAAAAGAACAATATCTTAATCTCTTTTATTGTCTGTTGACAGAGTACACACACATATTACACATAGTGACTGGAGACTGAAGCATCTAATACACACACTATAGTGACTGCATGAATTGTGAGCGCATAGACGGATGTGAAATTGGTCAATTGAGAGGTAATGTTTTCAATAACTTTGAATGGTTTAATTTGAGATTTTACTTCAAGAAATACAATAAAGCATTACCAATATTTCTCTAAGAAGTGTAGTGAAGCAAAAGTAAAATAAATTGGCACTACGCATGTATGTAAGTACCTCACAAGTATACTTAATTACAGTGCTTGAGTGAGTACATCCACCACCCACCATTGTGAGGGAGAGTTTACTTCTACACACTCATTTGACACACAGAACCTTTCATGCACTCACATATAATATACATATTACTGTAAATCTAAAAATGACACACACACACACACACACACACACACACACACACACCTACCTTTCACTTCCTTTTATACTTTTGTCCTCTTGACAAAGAGGCATTACAAGAGCAGATGCTAATCCTCTGGACAGCGTCTGTCTCACACACTGCTGCTGTGATGACTTCGTGCCAGCAGGACTTTGAAAGATAGTGATAATGAAATATCATGGAAATTAGTCTGGAGCCGAGCAGTTAATAGACAGGTGTGCAGGTTTATTTGTGGGTCACCACATCTGAAAAGCAGCCAGATTAGATATCAGAGAGAGGGAGAGAGAGAGAGATGACTTATAAAGTGCAGTTTGCTTGACGTGCCTGGATGGGTTGCCATGTTTGATAGTCTGATCATAAAAAGTCTTTGACTAGTCTTTTGACTCTGACATTATTCCGATGTAACAAAACAGAAACTATACTGTGTCTTAGCACGCTTCTCCTCGCAGTCAATCTTTGGTCTAGTAGTTTGCCATGTTTCATTTTCAAATATGTTGAAAGACTATAAATCACTTGCTGTAATACCAAGGCTTTTGGTAAAGTGCCATTAGACCTGGCAATGGGGCAACATGAGGAAAGTTGTCTAGTGACGGATGAAGCTTATTAATAATTTTGAGCGCTTAAATTGCAGCAGCTCCACCATAATAATGTACCGGCAATGTCACTGGGCTGAGTCCAGTCAGAATGAGAATGATGAATTATTCACAGCAGATTGGGAGGTCACTAAAGCGTGGTCTGCTGTTCTCACCTACATACACATACAGACACACAGGAAGGTCCAGTGGGACATATCTGCTGCTTAACTCTAGCACAAACCATCTTCCAAAGCCATATCCACGGTGACACATTTTTCTTTGACCACTGACAGTGTGAGGGACTCAAATAAAGACGGAACATATAGCAGATAACTGTTTAGTGTGTCTGTGGCATTTATGTTGTGGCCAAAACACAGGTCGAGCCCTGATGCAGACAAATGTACCTAAAGAGAACAAAAGAGACTCAATTATGGACTGCAACCCACCTTAACTAGTTTTATTCTAGACTGCTGTATTACATGAGTTAGTCGAATAACACTGAATATATCACTGAATATTAAGTCTGCCTCCATCAAATGCAAAACAAATGAATACATGAGAATAAAGGAGACAGCCTTAATTATGTGTATCAAGATTCATTGCATAATACAATAATAACGGTATCATCTGAAAAATGTTACAAGTCTAACAACAGAGCAGCTATAATTTAATCATTGTGCCTATCAGAATGTAACATCAGTCACCTCTGAAATCCAAATCAATTGTACATTTTCTACTGCACTATAATCCAGCTTTTAGTAGTGATGCATGAAAAGAAGCAACTATTCATTGATCAAGACTGGGGCAACAAGTCAGATCACTTGCCTATATACACTGAGTTACCAGTTTTTAAGAACACTTCAACAGCGTTATCAAATACAATAACACTGTAATGAATTCTCTTTGAGAATATGGGAATTTTGGGGCGGCTGTAGTCAGTGTTGGTGTTGCACTGGACTCCATTATGCTGAGAGGTGTTTCAAATTTTCTTTCCCTTCGTATGTGTAAATGGATTAGTTATTAAAGTTTCATTTTAATACAGTCAAATACACCCCCACTTTACCACCCCTTACCCTCTAAAATGACCACCTAGTTGAATCAGTGATTCTCTGACACAGTGTCAATAAAAAAAGGGAACTGACCGAGCTACACAAAGGTAGGATTTATTGCATGGCTGTTATATGGGATAGCATTAGACTGTACAGGTGTAATAAACTAGTAACTCTGTGAAAGACATCATTAAAGGTATTCAACTGGTGATGACACAATGTGTTTGTTGCGTTTTTTCAGTATCAGATACTGTACCACTCAATTTACTTTCACCAAAAGAGAATAACTTATTATTATTCCAAAAAATCCAATGGTAAAGAAATTCATTAAGGTTTGAAAATCCCATTGTTACTAAATTTACATTTTCTTTCTCTCCAGTGCATTGTTATTATTGTTCTTTGCCTTTTTACATTCATTAGTCTCAGAGTTTTCCAGCACCAGAAGCAGGCCAAGTGCTTATCCACTAATAGGTGGCCCTCCTCCTCCTTTTTTCCTCCTTTTCGTTGAAAGATTCTTCAGGGTTTTCAGTCCACCACCAATCCTTTTCCTTGCTCCCAATCCTCCTGACCCCCTTTGTAGCCTCAATCCCTGACCTCTTTCTCGCTTCACATTTCCTCCTCTAGTCTTTTCCCACTATCCTTACACTGCTCTCCTTTTTAGCTCACAGTCTTTCAGCCCTCCACTCTAAATGAACCTTCCCCGTCTTTGAGTTTACTCTGTCAAAATCTGTTCAGTCATCTTCCTCGTTGTGTCCGTTGATCAGGCCTGCCTCCCAGCGTTGCACAAGAGGGGTCTTCTGTCTGGGGGTCCGGGGACTCTGGAGAACATGGGTGAAAAGACAGGAATAAAGAACAGCAGGAGTAAGTGGTGATTGCAAGGTAGAAGAGGAAGGGAGACAGAAAATTGTATGTGAAAGTGGGAGTAGAAAAAGAAAGAGAATTAAAGAGTGGGAACATCAGATGTGTGGGAGCAGGAGCCGAGACCAGTAAGCCAACACAGGAAAAATGGAACAAAAAGATAAAATGAGAGGGATGAATTTATTTCCTCTGGAGGACATCTCTTTGGATGAGCATAATTAGCTTTGTAAGTCAGAGGGAGGTTAGTGTGACTGTTATCCAAGGCCATGTTCAGTATGACTAAGTCAACAACTGAGGCCAATTTCTCCCGCAACCCTCCATTTATTCCCTAACTGTAATCAGGAACCAGGTCTGTGCAGGGAGGAGATAACCAACCAACCAACAGAAAGAGAGAGAGAGAGAGAGAGACGCGTGAGGCAGCAAGAGAAAAGAGAGCAAAACGTTACTAAAGCTAACGTCAAACTGAACCGTGCAGCTAAAACCCAGCATATCAATGCCAAGCTGAATTAAAGAGTTAAGACCACGGAGCAGCACTCAACTCTAATCAGAGATACCACAGTTTCAAAGAGATGCAAGACCCACAAGGCAGGTAATGGAAATCAGTTGGATTTTCAATTGACTTTCGTTTTTCTCCGCGATTGACTACACACTCACACTCCCACCGCCCACATACACAAACCCACTCCACAGACTCAGTCCCTCCCTCCCTCCCTGCCTCTCTGTCTCAGGGCTGTTTGCCTTCTTCTCTTATCTATAAAGATAAGCTCCTTACTGTGTGTTCAGTATGTTATCAGATGTTTGTGGCCCATATTTGGTGCAAAAGTGATGCTGACATCCTCCCAAGAGCCTTTCTTCACTGGACCCTTTACAATGCAGTTTTAAACATGCGTTCATATTCATGCTGCCGAGAGACTAATTGAACCCCAAAAGCGGCGTTGCAATTCATATATGAATTCTCAGTTGAGGAAGTTTTATGATTGTGGAACCTGATATCTCCTTAGCTGCATTCGAGGGAGACTCAGGAAAGTAATTTGCCTACATTTTCATGTCCTACACCAGTGTACCAAATAGGCAGGCTTAGTGTGTTCATTTATAAAGCAAAAAATACTTATAAATGTCTCTATGACGCTGTTGTTTTTTCCACATGGTCAAATTTTCAGGAAGTCTAACTGTAATGTCTAAACTTCATTGCAGTGAGAAGGCCGGCAACTCCGACTCACCTCTGGCCGGTCAATCTTCTCCTCTTCGGCTTGGGCCGGAGGCCACATGCCGAACTTGCCAACTGAATGGCGTACTGCAAGAGAGAAAAACAATAAAAAGTGACTGAAGGCAGGATGAACAAGAGCAGGTTAGCAATGAGGCAAATGTGCTACTGTGATGTTGTTTGTACTCCACACTGTGAGCAATAAAGCCTCCTTGAATCAAATTAAGAGTGAACATGGTGAAGCAGCAGAGAGAAATGAGAGGTGACAGAGAGGAATGCAGAGGGAATTAGGGGAAAGAAATGTGTTTGACTGAACATGGTAAAATAGAAACAAAAAGTAGGAATGAAGGAATATGATAAAGGTTTAACAACTCATTGTCTATAAAACAATTTGCGATTGTTAACCATTCAGGTCATGTACTGGCACACCCTGGTCAGTTCGTCACACAGTTGTTAAAGCTACGGTGACTCGTGACACGTGACACTTTCATTCATATACAGTCACAAAAACCACATTGGGAACCCTTCCTGCCAACAAAACACACAAATAAACACTCAAACATACTGTACAGTAGTGGTTCATGATCTTTACATGACCCTGCAAAATCAACTCGAGATTTGTTCATTTGATTTGAGTTTAAACTGGAAGTTATTTAACAATCTCAATTACATAAAAGCCGATATTGTTTCATACTATTCAGATGTCATTGTTTATGTCAGTTTGCTTATGTTTGCATTTGTACTAGTAATATTTTTAAGTAGTCTTTAAAAAAAAATCTATTTCACCCATGTATCAAACTTTCACTTTTAGCTTTTTCCAATACAATTTCAAAATGTATTAATTACTATTAGCTATTTCAACTGTTTATTCCATAGTTTTAGTTAACTATATTTCAACTGTTTATTCATCATGTTAATACATTTTTTGTAAATTATTATCAATAGTCTGTATAGAAACATAACATGTATGATATTTTTATAATAAAAGATAAAAAATGAACCCGTCAACTCAGCAGGCTGTATAGGTAGCACTGTATTTCACATTTGCTCTTGTTGTCACTAGTATCTACACTGACTCTATATATACCCCAACAACTTAAAAACAAGTTGCATGCACTTTTTGAATACTGGATTTAGACTTTATCTGAATTGGACTCTTCCAACACTCTCTTTTCTTGCTGACACAATAAAGTGTTGAGATATGACTCAGGACTTTTCCTCACCTCAAACTTTTGCAATTAATATGACAGACTACATGCTTTATTTATTGTGGAGTTTTGCAGAATTTTATTTTCTTCTCAGCCAGCTGATGGTCTATGGTGCAAAATTATTGCTCGTAACCACTTACACTGGTTTCAATAGCTGTTTGAGGTTTTCCACTGACCATGAAAAAAATGAAATAATTTGCTCGCTGGGCTGTTACAAGGGGTTTTCATCATCTCGCCATAGATATAAAAATTACACACATACCCACAGACAAGCATCCACACACACAAACACATTGTTAGCATGTGCTTGTGGATGCAAGCACAATCATTTCAAGCCCTAGACCAACTCTCAGTGCCACACTAACCTGCTGGGGATCCAGTTACCCCCCTAGATGATAAGCTTGGGACAGCCAGTCCGTTCAGGGAAGAAGAAGACAACGTGGGACTCTTTCTTTCTAGGCTGACTGGCCTTCCTCCACCGCCCCGTCCTTCCTCTCTGACTCCCCTTCCTTTTGCACTCTCCATGCCCCCATACACACTGATCCTCTGCTTGTGAAGCTCCTTCTCCCTCTCTTGAGCCTCCTGGATGTCCAGCTCCACTTTAACTAAATTTGTTGAAGAGCGCAGCTTGAAAAAGGGGTTCTCCTTGGGTGCCACCTCCTCCTCTTCCTCCTCCTTTTCCTGCTCTCTCCCTTCAATCCCAACATGTCCCCCTGTCCTGGATGATGAGATGTAAAGACTTCCAGAGTCGACTGCAGTGACAGGCTCTGCCTCTGGTTTGGCGTGGCAGAGCTTCTGTGCTGGGATACTCAGGTTATTCTCTAGGATGATGACCTGACAGCCTGTCCCTTCAGAGAAGCCTGGTCCCCGGGGAGTCAAAGAAGTGACACCCCCTCCTTTGGCTGAGTTTGGGCTCTGTGTGGAACTCCTCTCCACATATGAACCTCCTATCGTGGACATCTGCGATGAGATGTCCTCCTGGTTCTCCAGGGTTGAAATGTCACCAGCAGAGGACCAGGACGTGGCCTTACTCCTGAATGACAAAGTCAAAGTTGAGTCATTGGGATTCTGAAAGGCCTCAAAAAGCTGTTTCCTCTCTTTGAGTTGGCGCACCGTGCCTTTGTCATAAAAACCTGGAACTTTCCCAAGCTTCACTAGATCCTGTTCCCTCTGGACCTCCTCGTGGATCTCATGCTGCATCTTTTTGTCTGCAAACTGCCTGTCTTTGCCTTGACACCTCTCAGACTTAGCAGTTAGCGACTGGTAAAGACCAGTTTTCCTTAAAGGGATCTCTACATACTCTGGTGAAGTGGGTGGATTTGGAAGCCCTCTGGACCTTCTCAGACTGTGTTCACGCTCTATAGCCCGTCGGATCTCCCTCTCAATGGGAGTCTCTTTAGGCACAGCTACTGGAGTCCCTGTAGAGACGGTGTTCTTGCCCTCCAAAGTGCTGCATGGGGAGAAGTCCGCTGAAACTCCACTGTCACTCTGGCTATCATCACACGAGTCGCTTTCCATCCTGCTGTGTTTAGAAGACACAAATGTGTATTTTTCTGTCTTAAATTCTAGTGTTTGAACAGTTTTTGAAAATGTTAACTGCTGTTCTCTGCCGTGTTGCTGCCCAACTGCCTTGTTCCTTTTAAATTCACCTTCTTTCTGTCTTTCCTCTCCACCTGTTTGCTTGCTTTCTCTCTCTGTCCTTTCCCCCGCCCTGCTGTGCCTTTCTCTCACAGCTACAGCACAACCAGAGCCTTGAGAAGCTGCCCCGCCCTGATTGGTCAGCTCCATGACAACGGTTGACAAAGGTGGAGAGCCCTGGGCAAGCACCTGTTCTGCAGCTCCCTGGTTTGCTCCCCTGGGGGAAACTTCACCTTGGCTCCGGGATAACAGCTCCTCCTGTTGTTTGGCTGAGGGAGCTGCAGGCAGGGTGGAGGCTGAGTCATGTTCAGTGGAAATGGAGATATTGGCAGAAAATGAGGGGTGGCAAGGCTTGCTTCTGATATCTAGTCCGGTCCATTGCTTCTGACAAGACATAATATCAATGCTCACTTCCTCTTCTTCCTCACTTTCATCAGCAAAGGGAGGGGAGCTCACCATATCATCCAAGTTGTTTCTGTCAGAGGGAGAATAGTGTGAAGTTGATTTTATTCCAGCAGCTGCAGCCCCTGACATATTATTTTCAGATTCACTGTTGTCAGAACCATCTGATGAGAAGTTCAGCTGTGTCATGTCCTCAGATGTTGAGTCTACCTCTTTATCAACTGGCACAGCGAGAAGAGGTAGCCATTCTTGGCTATTCTGGCTGTCAGGAGATGTAAGGTCTTCTGCTGGGTCTGAGATGATATCAGCATCACTGATCCACTCAGCCACCTCCTCTTCTAGGTAGTGAATGCCATCTTTCTCAATGCATTCTTCTTTTGATAAAGCACTGAGGGGAGAAGGAGGTGGGAAAGCATCCTCACATAGATCAACAGACTCTTCTGATTCCTCTTGAGCTTTTGATGCTTCTGATAGTTGGTCAACTTGTTCTAATTCTGTCACCATCTCTTGTGTCTCCCTGCGGGTGCACAGACTAATTCTTGTTGATTCCTGATTTTTCAGTTTGGTGGCATCAGCTATTTCGGATCTTGAGAGTGTTTGGCTCTCTTGCAGAGTTTCATCTTGAGCTCCAGGCTCCAGGACATCTATGTCCTCTTCAGGTTCTGCCCTGGGAGCCTTTTTGTCTTGCAGAGGGGAATTGAGGCTTACGATTGGAGCCACTTCACCTTGTGCCCAGGACTCATTGACCCACTCGTCTAGTGATTTGACAGGACCCTGTTCCTGCCAGGCCACATGCTTTGTTGTCATGGTGACAAGTCTGCTGATGTAAAACCGCTTGGAGCAGCCAGGACGTTTGGCCTCCAGCCAGTCAGCCTGAGTGAAAACAGAGGGGAAAGGAGAACAACAGAGTGATTAACGAAGTTCAACGACAAACACAGCCACCCACTTTATAGCTCATTATTTCAGCACAGATAAAATTACTTATTATATTATTATGAAAAGAATAAATCATCATACTGTGTTACTGTGACATTTACTGTAGAATAGTTTTGAAGTATTAAGAAGGCTACTGTGTTTTAATTTCTGCTCTCATACCTCATTCAACCACACTAAACACTACAGCCAATAGAAAAGAATTTGCATTTTAAAGAAATGTTAAAAATGCTTTTCATCTTTAGACATCTGGTGTTTGCAAAGTGAACCAGTCCTTAAATGCATCCCATGTATAGTCCTGTGGTAGCACAATACTTTACTATGTCACTTCAATAATTTGTCACCCATTTGTACATTCGAGCAAATAATTGTGTATTAGAAAGATCCTGTTTTATTAAATATATATACCAGCATATACTAAGCCCTTCTTATTGTATGACAGGCATGCTGTTTATAACTTTGTGCTTGGCTTTGCCTGTAAGGTAGTAGGCCTACTATAGCTCTACTCCACTGTGCAACATATAAAGTTTTCTGCTGAACAAACCTTTCTTTAATCAGCTTATAGACTGGGGGATGGCTGAGTACCACACACACACACACACTCACACACACACGCAGGATTTGAAATAACAATAGGATTGTCCGCAGGGTATACTGACTAAAGGGGAGTCCACTTCCTTTCATATCTCTTTTTCTTTAATACACACTCTCTGTTCACTATTTCAAACTCTCCCTGCATCAATATTATTGCCCTCCCTACCCCTCTCTTATATATACAAAACTCCTCCATCGTCTTCTGTTCAGCCTGCATCCTGACAAACTCACATTCCCATGCTGTTTACAACTTTGTGCTGATTCTTGCCAGGGCACTCTAGCTCGACTCCAACACGGTGACTGATCATTAAGGGAAATGTAGATCGCAGCCCTGGGGATGACTAGTCTCTGATGAATTGGGACAGATGAACAGATAGGATCGTTAGATAGTTAGATAGTTACAGTTCATTTCCCCCTTCATGTAGAAATAATAAGGACTGACAGCATGACACGACAGGATGAATGGGGAACACTCTAGTAATCATAATGGCAGAGTGTGTAGGCACCATGGCAGGACATCTTGACCTAATGCGGGGAAATCAGGATGAGAACAGTGAGTAACAAGAGCTACGACAGACAGTGTTTACAATCAACAATAGTTGGTGTAGGGAACCACTCACCAGCTGCATCATTGTATTTGTGCTGTCATTGGTAAAATGATGTGTTGTACTCCACCTGCGACTGTGGCAGGCATAGTAAAATACTATAATTTCAACAATGTCATCTTCAGATGTCCACAGTATGTACAAAACACCTTATTAGAGTGGACAGACTGTGCCACTGACATTGAGTACCCATTATGAAATGTACCCTGGCTGCTGTCAGACTGTACGTTTTCACATGGGTCATGAGTGGAAGGGTGAATGGGATAGTTGGCATTCCCACAAAGATATCACTGTTTCTAACTGACGCTGAACCTCAGCTCATTAATTGCACTTATGTACCATTACAGATTCCAGACAGATAACTGGAGAAGACTATATATATTCAGGTACTACTTAGGTAAACTACTAAAAACCCTGATGTACAATAGAACACATGTTGACAGACTCGCTCTCATGCAGTCCATGAATGTAGCATAACATGTCTGTCATTGAGAGTTCTCAACATAAAGATTCATTGTGAAATGGAGCATGTGAGAAGGTGATCGTTGTAATGGATTAAAATCTTAAGAAATCTATTGCAAATCGCTGCTTAAATGGTTTCATTCACCCACACATGCTAATTCTGTAGAAAATCCTGCTGAAAACAAGCAAGATTAAATCAATTAATATAATGAATACGCCACAGTATTTAAACAATCCCCTTATTTATATTGTGCATGGTAACATAATCTGACTACTCTGAGTGTAAACTCCAGCATGCCCTAATAAAATATTTCCTTTGTGCACATTTACTTCAACAAACTAATGGTATTATATATATGTTATTACATGCTGTTTTGTTTTATTTTCAAAGATTCTCATAGAAAACTGGCAGAATTCAACCAAAGGTTCTCCAACTCTCTGATGAATAAGTAAGGTTGCAAGAGATTGCGGATTCAAACTCCATTACATAACAGAGTAATGTTTTGCTCATTATCTACAAAGGGGCTAACTTTATCAAAAGAGCAGCAAAATCATTGTCATCCTTAAAAATACATCTGTGACGGGACTTACAAGTAAACTTGCCCTCCTTTGTGGGGTCAGCAGTGTCCTAAGGTAGTTTAAGATCTTAGGCTATTTGACAAAAATGCTAATTACCTTAAATAAATGCAGCCTACTTCATCCCTAATTAGAATTAGTTCTGTTGCTATCTAATGGTTGCTGACATAGTTCTTGGCACATTTTACAGTCACTTACTTTGATATATTCTTTAGTCATTGTGGCAAAAAGTCACACTAGGGAAATCTGGTCTCAGCAGGCTTGGCTGTTTAGAATCACTTCTGTAATACAGTTGTTTCCTATTGTAGTTATTATTTAGCTGATTGGAATATAACTGATGCATGTGTGCAAAAATGTCAAGTTAGAATAATCAAGAATAAACTATAATATACAGTTGCACATACCGCTTTGAAGATGCTCTCCGTATGAGACACACATTTCTGAGAATACACACTTGTCTTGTTTCAGGTCACTGATGGTTGACGAACACAGAAGGAAATCTTTTTGCTCACAGCTCTACAGCCTCACTGCCCGTATCTCCTCCCTTTGTGCACTGTAATACCCTCAGTCCACCCTTTGTGCACACCCACATTAGCATACCATGCTCACACTAGGAACCATTTACTGATACAGACACGAGAATGAGCACGTGTGCATGCACAAACACATGTGCTAGAGGCTTACCCTACCGTTATGGATTTGAAAATGTATGTTACTAATCCAATTAGTGAGCAACACACATTAATTATTATTACAAGTGAATGATTAATGTCCCAGAGGAAGGGTCGATGAGGGGGTGGGGGGGTATTCAAGCTGTAGCCTACAGTTGTGTGATCAAATATCTGGATTATTTTTAAAATAGTAAAATCAGGATCAATTATATTTACAGAGCCCCAAACACTCACACGCACAACACCCTTTATCCTTTGATCCTCAAATGTAGAAGTTGAATCTGAAATTCCTCTGAAAGCTGCCAGAAATCTATACACCTACTCCACCCCCTTCTTAATACTCAGCAGGTACAAGTCCACAGATAACCTCTTCTTGACTCCACTTGCCTTCTACTAAGATGCTATTGGGCATGTACTGGCATTGATCACCAAATCATTTGATTTGGGTATAAGAGAAGTTGGAAGTTTCAGTGGAGTTGCAGAAGTACATAGTGATGCTGTCTCTTAGTCTCAGGGCCTCCATGGATGGTGGGTGGTTAATGCTGCCTGCAAGTAGAGCCCATCTGCCCTCCAAATGATGAGGTTCCAGTTGAGCCAAGGGGTGGACCAATTTTTCACAGAACAGAGGGGCTGAATGTCTCACAGACACCAAACAGAGGAGAGCGATGACACACAGTGCAACCATAGCTTTGTGTTGTGAAATACTGTATGTTATATTGTCTGCAGGCAATATTTGTATCAGTTCTCACACTGCAGTGCCTAACTGAAAATGAGCTGGTAAAGAGGCCCGACTGGTTTTATAGTTATTTCAGAAACCTCCAGTTTTGCAATACTGTCAGAAAAACAGCAGAGTCCCCTTTTCCAACTTTGGATTTTGTGATTGTGAAATGAAGCAATGTTTTTAGTACTGTGTGTCTAATATTTACACTGGTTGGTTCTCTCTGTACCTGTGGTATTGTTGTTGGTTTACTGTTACAAATTGTTCACCAAATGCAATTGTGAGGTTTTAAGTTTTTTGCCCCAGATTAAAATGTTGTGTTTGTACTGGAATCATTTTATAATAGATAATACATGCTGTCAACTGATACACAATTCTTTAATATTTACTCAAGGTTGATATTTGAGACAGTAAAACAAAATTACATCTTTTATTTTGTGGTCGAAATGGAAGCTGTATAAACTAATTTGATCATGGTATTCATTCAAATCGACATAAATACAACTTTTACTTATATATACTGAAAATCATGTTTGTACTCATCAATAAATAAAATGATTGACAAAATGAAGCATTTGCTTCAAACTAAATGATATTAGATTTCACAAACTTTAAACTCTTCAACATTGTCTTTATTCTATTTAAATTATTTTTCTTTAAATCAGACTGAGCTTTCTGTGAAATGTCTATGAGCACGAAAGACTTCCAATCCCTGAATGTAATCACACCACATTCCCCACAGTTGCAAACAGTGGTGCCACACTAACCCTCATTAAGACAACAAGACACATGGCACTCTCTACTCCAAACACTTTACTCAACAAGGTATGGGAGCCCTTAAATCCATCATTAGCAAAAATGTAGAACTTGTTTATCAAGTGAGCATGGTAAGTCTTTGTGGGTTCGTTGATAAGAGCATTGCCTTTAGCATTACACACAGAGGAACAGTCAAGGTCAAAAATAAAATCACAGATGGGAGAAAAAAAACTCCTTTAGGTATTATTATATAAAAGTTAAAACTCAAAACCTCAGCTAACCTGCTTCAACCACCGATAGTCATATTTAGATTTTAATTTTGCTAGCAAAATAACAAATTTAATTCTAGTTACAGATTAGTTATAAAGTAAGAAAGACAAGCGTGGTGATTTCCAGTACATGACCTCCATCCACTGATTTTGGCATACAATTTATCAAAACTGTCTTCTAAATGTCTTTCAGTCCTTCTTTCCCCCTGTTTTCTCTTCAGTTTCAGCAGCTGGATTGCTGAAGATCTCTTCTGGACAAAGCTCCTTGGTGGGATCCATCACAGCAGGCGGAGGCATGTTCAGACACGCCACCTGAGCCCTGAACTCATCCATCTCCTTCTGCTCCAGCTGTCTTCTCCTGCTGAACAGGTAAAAATGCTGCCTCTTCCCTGATTCTACATCAAAGCTCATCAGTATGCAGTCGTGACAGGATGTATTCATGAAGGTTGTGGTGACATTGCCTTCATTAAAGGTGAACCTGCTGCCTTCCAGGGAAATGTTGTAGGATCCATAGTGGCACGTGTCATCCGAACGCAAGCTGCGTCTGAAGGAGATGTTGTTTTCAGTGGTGTTGCTGGAGAAGTTAGCGGTGGCACTTTCTCTGCTTTTAAATCGCTCCATAAATGGCAGGTGGCTCAGACTGCCTGCAACCAAAGCCGATCTGCCCTCCAAATGTTGAGGATCAAGTTGATCCAAAGGCCGGACCAAGTCTTCACAGGCCAGAGGAGCTGCATGACTCGGAGACATCAAGCTGAGGAGAGCGATGGCACACACAGGAAACATATCTCTGAATGTTGAAATCATCATCTGTTATCTATTCTAATGTTTGCAGGCAGTTGTTGGGATGATTTTATCTGGTCTAAGTTGCACAAGTATCTACGTTATATGTTTGGTTTTCTGGTTTTATAGTTTCACAATTCTAAAAATACCAGAGAGCAGAGTCCCCTTTTCACCCACGGTTTCTGTGATTGTGAAATGAACGAATGGTTTGAGCACTGACTTTTGATCATTTATACTGGATGTTTACTCATTGGCTCTCTCTTACCTGTGGCAACATTGTGGGTTCACCCTATTAATTAAATACAATAAATGATTATTTTGGTGTTTTTACTTTTCTTGGATTAAAGTTTTTAGTTTTTACTGGAATACTGGTAGAAACTTAAGGATAAATGTTCACATAGTTCTCTCTTCGGATTCATTAATCAGTAATGGATCAATAGGAAACAAGTGCAATCACCCAAAGAAAAATTGCACATACTCAGTTGCAAATGATGCAAATTATATTTCAGTTAAGTTTAGAGTAAGATAAAGACCAAAATAAAAAGATGTTCAAAATCCCTTCTACTGCCACCAGCAAACAGTATTGTAACTGGTAACTTGCACACACAATAGTTTATTCAATAGCAAGAAAGAAATTATAGTTTGGAGGTGTTTGTAGGGTCAGGAAAATGTGCATTCATCGACTGCCACTTATGTCTGATTGGCTAAGACTGCGGTGATGCCACTGGTGGCAGCCAACAAAACGTTTGCTAAACCCCACCGCAAACTAGTGATGGGGCAACCGGTTCACTTTAGTGATTTAGTTCTTTAAGTCTCATTCAGTAAAATGAACTACTCTTTTTCGAGTCATTTGATAGTGTAAAGTTTTAAACATTAAAGCTAAAATCTTACCATTGTGTTGATTGTCCAAGTAATTTTTTTTAGTAAGCAATCAACCCATCCAAGGGTCATGTTGGTATGAATTACATTTCTATAAATAATACTGCACATAAAACAAGTACTATCTATCTCAACTCTGCAATCAATGAACAATGCTACTTCTTTATTTTCATGTCTTCTATGAATCATCAGCTGGTGAGGATGCTTACTTTTTATGTGTGAAATGTAGTTTAAGCCTCAGTCTTAGCATTATATAATGTACAGTATGTAGTCATGTGTATCTTCAAGACCAATTTACAGGCTTTTCCTTTTTAAACAAACCAGCTGGAAATATTAAGAAATCAACTGGTAACGGAATTTTCAACAAACTCACTGAGTTTTAGCAGGAGAGCACTAAAGTCTTCTGCAATCAGATTTTCAGTTGTGTATTGTGTTATCTCTGTTTCTGTAATGAAGAATAAAATCTCTGCAACACTCTTCCTTTGTGTCACTCACTCAGTTTTGTACAGAATGTCTGAAGGATGAATAAACTGTAACATAATGCATTGGGTGAAAGTCAAGTATCTTCAAATCAAATTAGCTGAAAAACAAGTTGCATATCTTAAAATCAAATTTATTTCCAGTTTAAAAGTAAGAAATACAGCTGTGATGGTTTCTAAAACATTACATTTAGCTGTCTCACTTTTTTTGTCCTGCTGTTTTCTCTTCAGTTTGAGCTGCTGGATCGTCAGCCGTCTCTTCTGGACAAATCTCCTTGGTAGGATCCATCACAACAGGTGGAGGCATGTTCAGGCACTGAACCTGAGCCCTGAACTCCTCCATCTCCTTCTGGTCCAGCTCCCTCCTCCTGCTGAACAGGTAAAAATGCAGACGCTTCTCCGACTCCGCGTTCATGCGCATTAGCATGCAGTCATCGCAAGATGTTTGGACGAAGTTTGCGCTGAAGTTGCTTTTAGCTGTCCCATCATAGGAGAAGCTGCTGCCTTCCAGGGAGATGTTGTAGGAAGTATACAGGCACTTGTCATGTAAACGAATGCTGCGAGTGTAGGAAATGTTAGTGTCACTGGTGTTGCTGGAGAAGTTTACAGTAGCACTGTCTCTTTGTTTGAATCGCTCCAGGAATGGCAGATGGCTGATAGAGCCTGCAACCAAAGCCCATCTTCCCTCCAAAAGACGAAGATTCAGTTGATCCAAAGGATGAACCAAGGCTTCGCAGACCAGAGGAGCTGAATGGCTCAGAGACAAGAAGCAGAAGAGAGCGATGGCGCATGCAGCATGAAACATATTGTTTGGTTTGAATGCAGTTGCTGGGATACCTCTGTCAGTCACGCTGCGGTGTTAAATGGAGAATGTGGTTGGTAAAGAGTTCTGGCTTGTTTTATAGTTGTTTCAGAAACCTTCAGTTTCACAATAGAGAAAATACCAGAGTTCCTTCTCCACCTGTGGATTTTGTGATTGTGAAATTGAAAAATGTTTTGAGTACTGTCTGTGACTATTGATTGTTTACTGTGGAGTTTACGTGTTGGCTCTCTCTTACCTGTACCAACGTTGTGGGTACACTGTGGGAAAACCATGAAAACCATTGCTTTGTTGTCTTTACTTCTGCTGGATGACTGATGGAATAAATAGAAGTTTATTCAACTGCAGACATTAACAGTAGGCGGTCTGTGAATGCAAGCTGCACACACTCATTTTCTTATGGTATTCTAATTAACTTATTTTGATGAATGAACACCTGAGTCTCAGAAGGACAAAAATATATAATTTGTTAGGCATATTGCAACCATTTTGTTAGTATATAAGTATATAACTGCTTCAGACTGAATACAGTTATAATTGATTTTCACTTTAAACTTGTCAGGTCAAATTTGCTTCATTTGCTTCAAATTAATTTTTCTTCATCGACATTCAGCTCTCTGAGACACTAACATTGAAGGACTCCCCTAAATGAGAGCTTTGGCACACATAAGCAAACATATCTGTAAGCTAAAATCCTATAAACTGACATATTGTATTTGCATGAAGGTAGTGGTGTGTTTACTCTCTCTTGTACTTTGAATCCAAATATTTAGTTGGACCAGAGTTTTGCAACACTATTGATCCCAGAGGGTCCCTTCTTCACCTGTTGATTCTGTGACTGTGAAATTATAGAATTTTTTGAGCGTCCAATTAAATTATAAATTAAAGATGTGCACTTAATCTGAAACATTCGGTTTTTACTGATACATAAAGTGGAAAATAAGCCCATGAACAAGTCATGGATAAAAGTGGTATATTAACTTTTTCATAAGGCATTGTTGTTAATTTTGTGCAATCAAAATATCAACAAAAGTCAACATTCTTCAAATAAAAGGATTTATTAACAAGCACAAGACAAACACATTGAATACACATAAAGACAGATGAAACGCAAGATCTCTTAATAATTAATTTCTCCCTACAAGATATTAGCTACAAATACACATATACATACATATCCACACATTTAATAAAATGTATATAATGAACTAATTAAAACCTTTCAACTTTCCCACCACTTTCGACCACATTTTTACATTGTCTGCCCTTGTCCAATGTTTTGTTTGTTCTGAATTAAGAATATCCAACCATTAAAGTAACCAGTGTATTTGAGACAACATATGAGGTTTCCTCCAGCAACGAACCAAGCAGCTTTTTATGCTGCTGTTAGAGTTATAGTATATAGTACTCGAAATCTCAAATCTCTCTCTGGTCCAACTGCTAACACCTCAAGACATCTGAAACAAAAGAAAGGGTGCCAACTACACACAGTTGTTGTTATACGTTATGAGTTTATCACATAGACTGTAGATAAACACAATTAAAAAAAAATCTGAATCTGAAATTTAACTAGCAACTAAAATTCAGATAAATTTAGCGAAGTATCATAAAATGGAAATACTCAAGTAAGTAAAGTACAAGTACCTCAAAATCACCAAAGTCATAAAGCAGAAGGCAAAATTATTCTATATAGATATGCGTACTACTTATAAAAAAAGAGGACACATGCCTGCAAGCACACACACACTGTGTGCTCATTGTGGAGATGCATGTTATGGAAGTATAGAAGAAGAGATCAGTGGTTGCACAGATGTGTGATTGAAATATATAACTAATTAAGGTTACTGATGAAATACAGTGGCATGCAAAAGTTTGGGCACCCCTGATCATTTTCACGGTTTCCTTTATAAATCATTCAAATATCACTGTGTTTGTCTGCTATATGATATATTTAACTGAAATTGCTGATCCGACAACCAATGATTTATAAAGGAAAATCTTGAAAATGATCAGGGGTGCCCAAACTTTTGCATGCCACTGTATAACCTGCTTTAAGATCAGGGACAGTATGATTCATAGTTTTAGCTGTGACAGGAATCTTTCTTTCTGGAAACCTGAAACATGATTCTGTAGGATAAATATAAATATGTAAGAAGTCATATAACTCCAAAAAGTGTTTTCTAAAATCCTTTATTTTTGTTTGATGGAATAAAATTGAAATGACGCTGGGATGCATCTATTTAGGTCTCAACTTTCACATTTTATTTTTTATGTTTTATGTTGATTACTTGAACTCCCTAAATCTTATATTCACTTAGTTGAGGACAATTTTCCACCTGCAAAAAATCAATCACGGACACTGTATATATCAACATCCATTTTATTCAGACTGTGTGAACAGACATCATGCAGCAAAGTCTCCTAAGCCTTTGGGTTCTCTGTTTTCTCCTCAGTCCGAGCTGCGGCGGCGGGAGGGCATTGGACAAAGACTCTCGGTAGGATCCATCTCATAATGTTTAGGCATTTGCAGACACTCCACCTGAGTGATGAACTCCCTCATCTCCTTCTGGTCCACCTCCCTCCTTTTGCTGAACAGCAACAATTCCATTGTCTTATAATTTGGTGACTCAATGTCAAAGCGCAACATCACACAGTCTGCACAGGAAGTATGGAAGAAGGTCCCACTGAAGTTGTAGATCTGTCCAACTTGAAAGTTAAAGCCATTACCTTCTAGTGAGACGTTGTGGGAGTCATACAGGCACCGGCCTCCATAAAGATGGGCTTTGATGTATGTTGAGTTGTAGAAATCAATAGTTATGCTGTTGCTTGGTTTAATAGGCTTTGGAGATTCAATTACTTTTATGCTGCCTGCAACCAAAGCCCATTGGCCCTCCAAAACTAGAGGATCCAGTTGCTCCAAAGGCTGGGCCAAGTCTTTGCAGTCCAGAGAAGCTGCATGGCTCAAAGACATCAAGCAACAGATGGCACACACGGCAAAGATGTCTCCTGTCATCCTGACTCAGTTTAACTGCAGATTTTGTCTTATTGTGGTGCCAGTACAGAGGCTGGTCTGGTTTTATAGTTGCATCAAAATAAATGTTTCACAATACTGTGAGAGCAGAGTCCAACTGTGTTTTCTGTAATAGTAAAATAACAATTTAATACTGTGATTCCTGATTTACATTTTTCTTACTCGCACTGTCTTACATGTATTATTGTAGGGAGTTCACCGTTACTCGGATATTGTAAATAAAACCTTTTTAATCTTACTGGTTCAGCTACAATTTCAATATTGTGTTTGTTGAAATCACTATGAAAGCTGATTCATTATGTTAATTCAGAGGGTATATTTATCTTATCTCACTTGCACAGTAGTTTAGAACTAAAATAATCAGTTTCATGGTGAAAATTGTATCGGAAAGTTCCTGTAACACACATTGACATTGTTTTTGCAATGTTGAAACAGCAAAGGACAATTTCAAGGAATGTTCCATTTTATAGTAAATCAGTGAATCTGGGATTGTAAACCAATGTTAATCTTCAGCCAAAACAGCAGAATGATCTTTTCAACAGTACACTAAACTGCCCCTTTACAGTCACTGCTTTTATGCTTCCAATTGGATATACTGTAGAGAACTATATATACTAATAAACTCATAGTCAGTATACATCCTGCAAGTATGTATCTGTTTGGCTGATGAAAAGGATTAAGAGTATATACCTCCCTACAGGGTATGAACTTTGTTTTCGGTATGCCTTTGCTCTTCCCTCTGTAGCCGAAATGCAAGAGTGTTTGCATGAAACATATTGTTATACACATCCAATGTGCACGCACGCACGCACACACACACAGAGAAATAACAGATGTCTGAGCTGGACTGCATACTCTCACCCCTATTTTCTTAGGTGTGCAAGCTAGGAGAGTTTGTGACAGACAGCTGTCCTAAATCACTGCTTTAGGAATAAGAGTATAAGAGTAGAGCATAAGAAAAAATTAACATTATGCAACAAATGGTTAAACATTATCCAGTGTTTCTTTTGCATCAAGCAAAGTGCGTAGTTTTGGAAAAACCCACTGTTTGAGCAACAGAAATGCTGGAAGAACATCAAGTAATGTATCACAAATGTCAGTTTAATCATTAAACCATACATCAATCATTCCAAAGCTGACATCTCAAACACTCAGTTCCACTAATTGTGTATACAGTCTATATACAGCAATGCGAAGAGCTAATCTGGAGCCTCTCATCAAAACACATCTGGTAATTCACAAAATTCATACTTTCAAGTATTTCAAAATTATTTGTCTTTTAAAACTGAAAACGGCCCACAAAATATTCAGTGGTGCACGCTGTTGTTTATAAATTAGACCGTTTCATACTATTAGTCTTAGTCTGTAAAAACCAATATTACAGAGTGAATACACATGTTCAGGCCCTACTTGGATTAAAAACATGTCTAATAAAAGACCAATATCAATAAAACAATTCAGCTTTAAAGTCATTAAATTAGAATATCCTCTCTAAACCTCTCCAGATCTTTGGACTTTGTCAATTAAATCTCATATTTAGATAATGAAAATCACCCAATCAATTATATATGTAAATAAAACAGTTTAAAATAATCGAATATGTGGGTTTTATGATCCTATATAGATTGGCTGGCTCATCTGCTAACCTGGAAAATGAAATCAAACTCAAACTGTGTAAAAAAAACAACAACCACAACCACATGCCTCATATTTTGGTCCATATTTTGTGAAGAGAATTTAAAAGTGTAGTCCTGGGTAGAGAGATCCTCAAGGCACAAACACTAAAAAAGTCCAGTCCATACCTCCCCTGTCTTCACATTGGAGAGAGCTCACTTCCTTCTTTGAGTATCAAGACTCAAGAGTGGGGTGAGGAAGTGTCAAGATACAAGGAATGAGGGCAGAGGTTAAATGAGGAAAGGGAAGTAACTTGAGGACATTCTGATTTGAAAAAAGAATGGGTGCATAAAACAAAGAGGCGAGGGAAGGAGTGTGTTATCACTTGAACAGCAGAAAGACAGACTGAAAAGGGAGGGAGGAAACATTTACATTTACATTACAGAGCAGCACTGGCAGGTTTTGTGTTTGGGTGCATTAGTCTCCTCTTCCTGGCTAGCTTTGGTCGGACTGTGTGTCTCTGTGCTGGCTGGGCTGTTGGCTGCTGCTGCTGCTGCTGCTGGCCCTGCAGTGGTAACAGAGGCTTTGGCCTGCAACAGAAGGGGTTCCTGCTCCTCCAGCCCTGCCTCTGTCCTCTGCTTCTCCTCGGGATCAGTCAGGGGCACCTCCTGGAACTGGCCAAGCAGAGTGTCAGGGTCGTGGGCTTTTATTGTTGCCTCAGCTCCCTCCAGTGTAATAGCAGATTCGCCCCCAGCCTCTCGCTCAGGGGTGAGAGCGGAGGGTTGCACCTCGGGGTAGACCGGCACCGGAGCCGGAGCCACTGTAGTGCCCTCTAGAGCACTGGCTGGGGACGGCACCTGCACAGAGGTTGGATCATCCGATTGTTTGTTGTGCTCAGTGGCCTCACTCTTCTCTGGTTGGGGGGAAGTTTCTGGAGACGCTCCTGTTTTTACCTCCTCATCCACAGCCTCCAGCCCCTCGGTGCCTGCTTCTGGATTTGACAGAGGTGTTTCCTCTAACTGCCTGGTCTCCTGCTGACCTTCCAGGGGTGCCAGATCCTCAGATACATCATCCCCTTC
Organism: Nannoperca obscura; assembly: GCA_036024295.1. NCBI lineage: Eukaryota > Metazoa > Chordata > Actinopteri > Centrarchiformes > Percichthyidae > Nannoperca > Nannoperca obscura. The sequence goes on from JAVQJL010084440.1 coordinate 45,927, forward strand.
ATCTGTGATGATCACACATTCTGCTCTCATCATCAGAGTGCCTTCTTCTTCTTCTTCGTTCTCATTAATGTTGACATTTGGAACCGGTCCAGGCTGTGCGTCAGAAACACCCATGCTCAACCCCGGTTCCAACTTCATGCTAACAACACCCTCAGAGGCTACAAGTGGTCCGTTGGTGGTGGACCGATTACTCTGCTCTGAATCATCATGATGGGTGCCTGCCTCTATTTCTCCCCTGCCATTGGTTAGGACAGCTGCAGTTTCGTCCAGTAGAGGGCTTTGGTTGACCTTCACTTCATATTCAGTTGTATCTGAAGAAAACACATCAATTAAAGTATCACTGTCAGTAAAGGAGGAGATATCTGTGCAATTAAATTCATTAGAATCATTTGTGGCATTCATGCATTAAATGATGAGTGAATGTGCAATCAATTTGCCCCCATGTCATTAACACTCATATTAGCTTTCATTGTAGTTAGTGTAGAAACACTGTCAAAAGAAACAACTGATTGCAAAAAGAGGTTGCTTTGCTACCAACATGTCAGTGCTCAATACAGCTAATGTATGTATTAAAGGTTGTGCAATCTTTGTATCTTCATGCATTAACTGAAAAGTAGCAACCCAAAATGCAGAAGCTAATAAAGGACAGCACTGTTTTAGCTACAGGCAATAAACTGTATAATCAACAATGGAGGCAGCTTGAGTAGCATCCCCACTGACATGTCAATGTACCCGCTGCCCTCTAAAAACGCAAGTTAAGCCCTTGAGTCTCCATTAGCATAAATGTATATGCAAAACCGTATTCAGCATGCGTAAATATGTGCATTTTGTGACAAATGAGTCAACTCTATACTCACCCAAACCTGTTGCATTGTTTCCGTTGTCTCCATTCTGCACAACAGCATCTTGGACTATTTCTGAGGAAGAAATAATTTCTCTTTATGGCAAAGTTAGCAGGTAGCAGCATGACAGCAGCGATTCTCTCTGCACTCTCCACATACTGTGGATATTACCGCTTGTCAAATTGCTTGACAATGCTCATGTTAACTCCACTACAGTGTGAATTTCTGAATCAATGTATCACTTTCTCTGGTACAAAATAAAAACCCAATGGAAATGCACATTTCTAAAATGTACACTGTCATTTTAACATTTCTCTGTGCCAAAAGGTTTATCTGATCCCACTTACCTGCTCCGGCCTCTGCCGCTTTCACCGCCTCCTGTTGAGAAAGAGGGACAGGGGAGGGATTAAATCCACCGACTCAACGGGTGAGATTGTTTGTGTTGTGTTGTGTTGCCTGAACATCTGGTGTATTATGAAGGGAATATAAAAAGACAACAAATGAAATGCAAATTCTGGAACATCACACGCGTTTTGAGGAAACAGACACAATCCAGAACATTTCTATAAATATTTTCCCTTGTGTTGCCTAAATAGGTTTCTATCCTATGCTCTTAACAGCACAGACAAGCACAGCATGTACTGAACTACTTAATGTGTGCACTACTGATGGTGATGATTTCAGCCAGGTCACACGGGGGAGCGATTGAGCAAAAAAGCCCTACCTGACCTTCGAAAAAGTTGACCGCTTTCCACAATTTGGTGTAGCACGTACTTAACTATATCATTCACACATAGATAAACACTAATCGTGTATGTGTGTACCTTACTAATTAAAATCCTGCGTTCAAAAGACCCAAACATATCATCACATCCCTAGTCTCATCAGAGGGCATTAGGTTAACAAAGTGAGAAAATCTTCTTCATGTGCGAGTTGCCAGACATTAGCTGTCACTCACTCGCAGTCTGCTCGCTAAACCAAAGCTTTGCTGGCAGGGCCCGTTTAAAGTGCTCTATTTTCACACCGAGGATAAGGTCATACATTCAAAGACTTCTCCATCACAGCCGACGTGGCTAATCGGCTGTAATAGCTATTAAAAATGGAATCCACTGTTTATGTCTCCAGTTGATTTTAGCTGAACTACAAAATCCAAGATTCAGATGAATATAACATGAAAAACCTTACTAAAAAGACCGTGGAGCAAACGATAGAAAAGGAGGAACAACCCTTTTGTTCTACAATAAAAGCCTTGAGCGAGGTGAGATAAACATACTTGCGCTTGGCTTGAGGTGAAACAATAATTCCAGAGTGGAAGTGCTGAATTGTTTATGTAACAGAGCTGCTTACATTCATAAAGTTCCTGCTTTTGAACAAGAGGTGCTACATCAGAAAGTACATTAAGAGGGGAAATGCATTATTCATGGAAAAAAGCCACAGACTGAAAGCTGTGGGAAATTTTCTGGCTTATGGAAGATGATGGAGCCAGCTTGTTCAACACATATTTCCAACCCCAATTTTGTGTCCACAGAGTGAGTGGGTGAGTGTGTGCAAGTTCCTCACCATTTGGCTATCCTCCATCTGCTCCTTCAGCTTCTCTTCCTCCTCTGCCAACTGCTGACTCTCTGACTGCAACCTGAGACAAACACACATATACACATCAACTTTATACTAAATCTCTATTAAATCCAAATCAAAAGTAACGGTATCATAGGCACTTTTTTGTATGTTTAAATTCCCCCAGAGGCCATGTGTAGTGAGGAGTCATCTTGGAAAGCAGGGCAGAGCTGTGGACCTTTGCAATATTAAAATTGGGATCTTGGAGTTTAGTCTTTTGGGACATTGGAACATTGTCCACTGCAATAAAGGAAAGTGTAGTCCTGTCTGGCAACTGTGCAGGCAGGATCACTCTCTGCCTGCGAGTTCAGTACTGGCAGAATTAAAACTCAACTTTGCCAAAGCATACATAATGTACGACAACAGCAAAAATTACAAGAAAACAAAAATAGAAAAGGGAATGCTGCAACTATCAATTATACATGAAGTTTCAACTACAGAAATACAACACAAACGTGACAGTTCCCTCATGCTCTGTCAGCTCTGCTAACTGTCTCAGCAGTCACAAACTGTCTCTGTGTCTCCTCGCTCTAACTTGCGCACACAAACACAACCTCACACACTGTGGCTGTACTTGTCAATGCGCTTTTCGATCTCCTGGGCCTGGGAGCCCCACAGAGGGGAGCGAGGGCTCTGGGTGTCCGGAGAGGATGGGGACAAGGGAGCTGCTTCCATCAACCATTGGTCCCTCAGAGACTTCCTCTGGAGGGAGAAAGAGGACAAAGGAGAGAGAGGAGACAGAGTCAACTTTCAATGGTATTGTATCGTGGTGACAAGTGTAATTCAAGAAAATTGTAATTACAACACAAGATACAGTTTACTATGAATTTCTATAAATTTGGCAACCGTCACAGACTTTTCTATACAGTACCATATATACCACGGTAGCTATCCCTCTAATATCTCTGGTTGTATTAGGCCATTGTGAGCAGCAGGAGTATCTATATCAAGATATCGATAAAAATATATTAAATGACATATACAGTGAGAGGGCTCACTCCTAAAGTGGGACAAAGCTCTTTCAATTCAACTTAAATTTTTTTTGTGATGTGATTTTACATACATTTGTCATTTTACAGTTATAAAATAACTTGTCAATGCTCTCTGGTGGACAAACTATATAATGTTGCCAAATATCTTTAGCATTGCTGTTAGTTATTACAATTTATGGTTACCTATTAGCAGATAGATAAATCATTGATAAGCTAATATAGGCCGATAATATCATTCTGCAGACAGAGGCAACAGGTCAGGCTATAGTAACAAAAAACTAAAATGAGGAAATAACCATTTTTAACACTTTTAACACAAGAAAAAGTAGCACTAACTTAAATTAGCCTACATTTGTGTTTGCAACTAACACACAAATGATGAAGGTACTTGTGAATAACATGACAATGTAAAACTGGTAGGGGAGAGTGGGGTAATTTGTGCCACGGGGCAAGTAGTGCCACCCCTGTTATATAGAAAACCATAGAAGAAGTTGGTCATGTGACCACATATTTTTGAAGAGGCATTCATTACACTCATCCTGCAAAGAAGGGAGACACATGACTTGAGAGTTAAGCACATTTAAGTTCAAAAAAATGTTTTGCCCTCCAAAGTAAAATTTCTATGATCAAAGTTTTTTGATTGCTGTGTCTGAACAATTATAGACAACTTTGAAAATAGTTCACACATGTTTTAGTGCTTTAGTAAGCTACGCCATGAGTCTATACAGTTAGTATGATGCTAGCTCAAAACAGCTAGGGAATTCATTTTTTTCAAAATGGTGGGCTTGGGGTAATTTGTGCCAAAGAGCCTGGGTTAAGTTGTGCCAGTGGAGATCAGTGCAAAGTTTCTGAAGCAAAGTTGTAAGTGGTCTGTTGAAGGAAAGCCCATCTTCACATTTAGAGAGATGAAGGAGTCATCCCTAGAGATGATGTCCTCAAGAAACTACCTACACCACAAAAACGTGGTGGTACAGCCAGAAGGGAGCATAAGTTCACATTCCCTTGCACCATTGACAAGTGGGATGTTCAGTAGTAGGCCAAATCTGTGAAGAGATTCAGATGCAGATGATTAGGCGGTCAGTATGTGTTCATGTGGCGCTAGGCCTTGTTTAAGCAAATTGTCCTTTGATGTTGTAAACTATCTTTAAGTAAACCACCCACACCACAAACGTTGGTGGTACAGCCAGAAGGGAACCGAAGGTCATAGTTCCCTGCAGCATTCATAAGTAGGATGTTAAGTTCTAGGCCTAGTAGGCTGGATCTGTAAAGAGTAAGAGTCAATTAGGTGTTCATATGACGGTATAGGCTGGTTATAGAAAAGTGGCCTTTGATGTTGTTAAAACTTTAAATAAACCTTAAATAAAGTAATAGATTAGTAGTAATTTTGTATTGCATTTGTTTTGCTTTTATATAGCATTATCATTTGTGAGATTAAAATGATCTGTTTTACTTCAATTATCAATGGCACAATTTACCCCAGTGTATTCTCTCTAATACTTGCCCCCGGTGCGGGGTAAGTTGTGCCACAAAGCTATATTTCTCAAACAGTTTATTTAAGATCCAAAGTGATTGTTCCCAGGGATGCACAACATCCTGAAGTATATGTACATATTTTAGTTGGAGGCATTACTGTAATCCCCTTGCTTTAAAGGCACTTTAAGTAAAAATTGGCCCTACTTACCCCACTCTCCCTACATAGTGATTTGGCCAGTCTGCAGTATGCAAAAAACACCCGGATGTTGTACTGATTCTGACAAAATCTCCAGCATGCATCGGACCGGTCCCCCTCGCCTTCTGTTTCCCACAATGCAAAGTCTCAGCAGTGCACCAAATTCAGTTTCTGAAATAAGCAATCCAGTTGCTGAATCTTTCGCAAGGCTAGAACTACTGTCATTTCCCATAAAGGTTAGCAAGTTTGCTAAACTTAGCTTGCGGTTTACTGCTTGCATCCTGTGGTAGCTCATTAGCTGCCAGCATCTAGCTTTTTAACAAATGCTGTTCTAATAAACTGAGGAGGGAGGTGCAGGTGGACCCTTCTTTTTAGCATTAGCTTTGCTATTGTTTACTTCTGCTTCCCAGAACTGGAAATCCTGGCCTAGTATACTGCACAATAAATGGATTTGGCAGTTTCATACAACATGTTATTATGAAAAGCACTACGTTTATCTGTAGCATGTAGTAGTTTCGAAAAACAGTTTCAGAAACTACTTACTAGTTTCACTAGTATACACTGTTTAATGTGATACTAACTATTTAACTGTACTCTTTAAACTCGCATCAAGGTGAAGTGTTTTCAACTGCATCATCACTTTTATTTTAGAAATGCACAGCACTGTGTGCAAGGTAGCAGCTTTATAGCGGATTCAGTCAATTCAATTTGGAATAGAATCCTCCACAGTGTGTGTGTATGTGTGTGTGTGTGTGTATGCCTCCCAGCGTTTTAATTAGGCCCACGCAAAATCCTTATCTCCTCTCTCCACTGTAACCCACAAGCACTCAACAGTACTTAAGAGCTTGCATAATATCACAGCTTTGATCGACACAAACGCATGTGGCCGCTACATCGCTAACACACACACACACACACACACACACCTGCATACGCAGATTGTTGTTACATACTTGTCAGTACCCAAAAACCCTCAAGGTCTTGTCCTGCGTATTGTTAATCACCTGCAGCCAAACACATACAAAGCACACACAAACACACACACAGTCATGGTCTCCTGTAGCAGAGCAGATGCTGCAGTTAATTCTCAAGAGTCTTGTTTGAAAGCTCTCTGGAGGAAGAAAAACAGCACTTTCCACTCATCACATAATCAGTTTTACAAAGCGACCCACACCTCCCCCATGTGTATCTTTCCTTCCTTCCTCCCCCTCCTCCTACATTCCTCCATGTTTTCATCTCTGCTGCCGTGGTTAGAGTTTTGGTGGAATCACAAATACAGTAGGCCAATATGTAAAAGTAACGGCGGCTCCATAAACCCCAAATGCACCAGTGCACATGAGAGATGGATAGAAAAAGAGATGGCCTTCATCTCCTTTCTGAAACCCCTCCACTCATATTTTCGCACACACACAAATACTCAGAATTACGATGACTTCTCTGAGACAGTAAATGGAGATAGATTGGAAACTTAAATAGGTGGAACATTCACAGGAAACGTAATGGGGAGAGCTGATGGTTTTTCTGCTCTCTTTTCATTTTTCTGCTCTCTCTCTGTCACATTTCATTTTTTCCTGCCTTATCTCTCTCCCGTAAACATTCAGTCTTTCACTCTGGCTCGCTCTTCTGTTTGCTCTTTCCTCTCTCTCTCTTTTTTTACCAGCTTCTGTGCTAACTGGGACTTTTCCTCTGTGTGTGTGTGCAGAATGCCTACGACATGGTGGAGCTGCAGAAGTCCCTCCAGCCGAGCCCGGCCCAGTCGGTCCAGTACTGCCGCTCCAGAGCCCTGCACCACCCTCCTCCTCCCCACCACCACCACCACCACCACCACCATCTCCTCCACCAGGGGCCCCCCACCCCGCACTCCACACAGCCGCTGGACCCCCTCAGCCGGACAGCCAGCTCCACCACCCTGCCCCCCTCTGCAGCTTCCACCTCTTCTACTGCCACCACCACCACCAGCCTCCGCAGGGACGTCCCCCCCACCAGACTTCCGGCCCAGGGCCAGGCCCGCCCCTCCCAGCTGGCACGCCGCTCCCTGTCCTTCTCCAGCCAGGACCTGGCCCGCTACCTGTGTGAGATTATCCGTGACGCTGACCAGCATCCGGACACGGGGCCTTTCGACTCCCTGCAGGTCTTCTCCACTGAGGGAGGGGGCTCACCTGCCAGCTCCCTCAGCTCCTTCAGCTCTGCGGGGCTGGATGGGGGCAATGGCGGAGACGGGGTAGGGGATGGGAGGAGGGAGGAGACGCTCGGGGAGTGGGGGCCTCGCTTTGAGAAGCTGCGGGCGCTGTACGAGCAAGCAGAGGCCAGCGACCTCTGAACTCAGAAGGCACAAAGATCAGACCGATAGGACCCTGATAAAGGGCCGTCCTGAAACAATCAATTAGCAAGAAGCTTAGCAGCGACCGAGGTGGGGAAAACAGCGAGAGGCTGACTGGCAGAAAGGCTCGCTCCACAACCCTCACTCGCTGACAACTGACACAGAAGGTGTTGTATTTACTGGCCCTGGAAGAGCTCCGTCAATCAACATGGTGGCCTAACAGACAGATGAAAGTGTCATCTTGGATGACAATTTTGCAGGAGCAGATGTTATCAAACCTGCCAGTCAGGTAAAAGGCTTCAGAACGTCACTCTCTACCCGGGCTACTCATCAGCTTCGCTTCACTGTTGGAAAAATCTGTTTCAGTCACAGCCTGCAAATCCCAAAATGTTCGCTGTTTTCTAACACTCATTGTTAGCTCCTCTGGATGAGTGACAGCTGAAGGCCTAAAGTGTGAAATGCAAAATGTTTTGGCTAGTTTTTTTTTTATACCTGGGCAAATCAGTGTGACAGAAAATGTATTTTTTAGCACCTTGATGCTGAATTAAATTTTTGTAAATAAACGAAGAACTGTTCTATGATCAGACAGTGAAGATGAGTGGGATCATACTGAGTAGCCCTTATAATACAGAGTCTGGATTTTCAGTATATAGTGGACACATTGTGCTCTCGCTGCCTGGCTGTACACAGCTTCCGTCAATGTTTGTATGAGAAAAAAGTGCTTCGACCATCAGTGGGTTGCAGGGTTTTTTTTCTGGTAAATTGTCTTTAGCTGGGTTGAGTAATTCTGTATTGGTTGGGTGTTTCAAGTTTCAACGCTCCGTGGGTTGTAAGACATCAAGCTTTCTACTTACTACTGCGCCCCCGTCTTGTGATTTCCTATTCTCATTTGCGCTCCTCCACCGCTCGTTCCTCCTCACCCGAGGGAGGGTGCACAAAAATTCAAACAGCTTTGTAACAAAGAAATGGGAGAGGACGTGCGGACTGCGGGATGGGGGAAATACTTGCTCTGTTGCTCTGTTCTGCGTTTGCTCTTCCTCAGGCATACCAAATGTGGTGTCTGCTAGAAACTATTTTAACAGACGATTGCTCGGTAGAATACAAACTATGTCAAACTGCTTTCCAAGGTGACTACTCAATAAATACAAATGGGAGGAGGAGGAAGAGGATGAAGGAGAGTTATAATGATTCTTCTTATATAGTTCTGAGCTGTGATACCTGTGCCATACGCATTTATCTATTGTCCCTTGTTAACTTACCGCATACTCTTGGATAAAACAGTGCGGTCATTGTGGTTGTGGTGATAGAAAATTGCACAGAAACAATAACTCTGAAGTTATCTTGTGGCAGTGGCAAGCGCTCGTCTTATTTGGCTTCCTTGTCACATCAGCTTGATGGATCTTTTTTCCCCCTCTCAACTCTACAAAAAATACAGAAAAAGACTCCCTGGTGGGGTGGAACCAGTGAAAACTATTTGTCTTAAGAGAACGACAAGGCAAAGAACACTAATAAAGCAGTAAAGGGGAAGAGGAGTGCAGAGTCTGAAAAGGACCTGTTCTTTCCACCTTTGATAAGAGAGATGATTATAGGGTAGAGGGTTCAATCAGAAAGCAAATGAGGAAGGGAGGCAGAGAGGAACCATCTTATCAAGTGCCTGCCTCTGCGGGAGAGATTCTGAGAGCAGTGGTTTTCAGTCATACAATACAAGTCATATGTCCCCCCCCCCCCCTCCCTGCAATCCACCCAAAAGCCAGCCTGGCTTCACCTGGCATTTCAGCCGGTGTTTTTCTGATGGAAGTAGCTGCAGCTCTCTCATCGAGCTCTTTTTATCCGTCTTCACGCTGCCAGCGCCGAGCCTGTCGGCGGAGAGCAGTTAAAGGGTAGGAGTGTGTGAAAACACATCAGGCCACTAATCCTAATAGGAGCTGATGGCTTGCTGTCATGCTGGAAAAAACCAAAGGATTACTTTAAAAAAAAAAAAGACGACAGAGGAGTCGATTCCCATATTGCAGCTTTCAAGAAACATGCTATTTTCTGAAAAGCAGAGGCAACAATGTGGCTTTTAAAAATAAGACTTGGCGGTCAGGTGAGGGTGCAGTGCGCAGTGGGATGATGCCTGAAGGTAAGACACACAGGCCTTTTTTCTTTTTTTTTTATAGACAGTTGGGATTTTCTAGAGGGATGCTTTTTTTTATTCCTCTGTAGAGAGGGGCCGAGTCCGAGCCACGCAGAGTGGTGAGGGATGAAAACACTTCACACTTCACTTCTCTCTCTGCAGCTGTAAAGGAGCAGCAACTCACTTTCCACCACCATTCATTTGTACCATATAACGGCTTCTTAAATGTTGTGTTCTGGGTGCAGACATGTTGTGAACAAAGTTATTGTTTTTACCTCATTTGTAAATACAGAGATTAATTACAAGTATTGCTTTTTGTCAAGAAAAGCACTGTAGGTTTAAAATGTGCAGCTTCTGAGGAAAAAAAAATCAAACAGAACATATCTTTTTTATCATCATGATGGTGATGAGCTTTGGACAGTTATGTAAGTGTTTTGTATTTGCTTTGATCTTTTTTTTTTCTCAATAAATTCATTTATTTGCACCAGTGACTGTTCGGAATCGTGACTGCATCTGAAAAAAAGAATTTAAAGAAAATAATGCACAATACCAATGAAAACACATTGTTGGGGAAAAAAATACTTTTATTGATCATACTGCAATTGAACAAGGATGTGTATAATAGCTAAAACATTGGCATTGGAAAACATTTTGAACTCGACTTAGTATCGCACATATTCCTCACATCTACGAGAACTTAAACCGCAGAATAAAGATTTACTAGTTTGTTTGGTTTCTTATATGAAAAATGTCGTGCAGTAGAAAACCCAGCTGCACAATGTGTGTTAGTGGAAATAAAGCAAAATGAAGAAAATGACCAAAGGCTCTCACATACATAATGCAATATCCTTTTTTCAAATAAGCACAGAAGCCGGAGGTTTCAACTAACAGATTTCATCAAACAACTATAAATATCAAAATGTACAAGGAACCTCCTTTATAAAACAGCCTGGCAATCATTTCTGAAGTACCAATGTGTGTACAGTATATCTTGGACCCTTAATACTCCATGTGGACATTTCACATTCAGAAATTGTTTCAATGTATTTCCATGGCACTGGCTCAGTGGGATCACCTGATCAGATGCTTCCAGAGAGAGGCTTGTCGGAGGGTTTGTCTTTTTACCTCATCCTCAGCACCAACATGCCCCCAAACACTGATCAAAGCAACACTCGAGCTGAACGATAACTTGACCCAAACTTTGGCAAATGAGAACTTTATCAGTCTAAGGTTGTGTCTGCTCGTGTCCCATCTTGTGTGTCTACACGTACTTGTACTTCTGACCTATGACCTTTTTTAATGCTGTGGGGATTCACAAAACCCTGACCTCAACCCCATCCTACACCTTTGGGATGAATTTAAATGGCGTCTGAGAGCCAGGCCTCGTCAGTGCCTGACCTCTCCAAGTCTCTTATGGCTAAACGGGATCAAATCCCTGCGACCAGGCTCCGACATCTGGAAAGCCTCCCCAGAAGACCGGAGGCTCTTCAGCAGCATATTTACACCAGAATCAACAATCACATATTGGTTTTATTAGGAATGAAAGTCAATGTCAGTCTTTGACTGTGGTTTCGATTTTACTTCAGATTGAGATCTTAATTCATCTGTCGCACAAGCCCTTCTAGTTATTGACTATCTTAAGTAAAACTAATTTGAAAATAATTCTGGGTAAACAACTTTTCTTCAAACTACACACATGGCTGACCGAGCACCAGCTTTCAAACCGTTCAGTTCAGTTCACTACAGCAAGACAAACTGCAAAGAGTCATAATATTAATGTGACAGTTTACAGGAACATCAAAAACATTCAAAAGAACAAATCTAATACAGAAGGGGAACAAACAGCAGGTCAAAACAACACGTATGAGAAGTTCAAAAGATGTGGAAAAAATCATGGAAGGCTAGGGCATCTAGTTCCATAGCAAATGAGCAAAAACTCAATCTGTGGATGAGGAGCACCATAAATCATGTCAAAAGCTCCAGAACTATATGGTAAGTGGTCCTTCTGTTGAGATCATTGTGGGTGTAATGATAAACATGGCCACATCGTCACCTTGGAATTATAAGGTTCTATCTGACATTCTTGTCAAAAGTTAAGTCGCATGCCATTTTGGACTTTTTATTCATAAAACAAAAACATTCTGTTTCTATCAGCTACTGGGAATGCAAAAACGTTGAAGCTCAAAGCTCAAACCTTGTTCAGAACGCAGATGGAACCGTATAATTCCAACAGTGGCCAGATACAAAGACGAAAGAAACAGTTGGTGTTATCATAGATTTCTGTAGAAGGAAATTGTTGTTTGTTTTATTCTGAAGAATAGAGATGCCGGTGTGAATTTGGCCTTTAGTCTGGTTTATGGAAAAGGAAAATATGAATTCTTGTGGCCATGTTTGTTTCAGCAGCATCGACTAGTTCTTTAAAAATTAGCCTAAATGGAGTGCTGAGCTGAATTCTTCATGTGAACACACGCTAATGGCTTTCTTCATCTCCTTTTCATTAAGAAAACCAGAGTCAGACACCGCGACTCCGAATAAACTACTAATCCCAATATGTATGGAAATTAAGAATGCAGAAAAAAAAAATATTACATTAGTATTTTCTTATTAGGCAAACATAATAGAATCAATTCACTCTCAGATAAAGCAATCAGACATCTCCTAAATTAAACATCCAATATGAAAGCCAGAGGGGGGAAGAACGAGCGGTGCTGTTTCACACTGATCCGATTGGTATGCATCACAATGAGGCTGTGCGGTTAACGAACAACACCTTTTCAAAAGCCCCGCAGCAACTGTGTGCAGGGGTGTTCGTGCACCTACGAGTGTGTGGATTATCAAAGACAGCGGTCCTTATTAACAAGTGTACAAATACAGGCAGACTGAGACGCTGGAGGGAGGGACAAACGTGTGTGTGTGTGTGTGTGTGTGTGTGTGTGTGTGTGTGTTGCTGCCACAGAACGGCTCACTGTAGCAGGCAACTGTGGCTGGCCAACCCACAATTACTGACACAGCTCCAGCCTTTCAGTCACCTTGTCTGCTTTCCATGTGGTTGGTAAGAAGAAGAAAGAAAGCGAGGAAGGGTTCAGATCATTGAGAATCCATGTTTTGATGCGCTCTCATCTCTCCTCTGCTGCTGTTTAAACATGAGCCCTTTCTGTCCTCCCCACTTTCTTTTCTAACCACAAAGCCTCAGTTTGATATGCAAGTGTTGCCCCCCCCCCCCACCCCCACCCCCCACTCCTCCTTGCACAAACTATTTTGGATTGCGGCAGGGAATCAGCATCGTTGTCAGCCTGCTGCAATTTCCTAGCCACTTACATTATTCATGTGTGTTTGTGGCTGTCTGTGTGTGTGTGTGTGTGTGTGTGTGTGTGTGTGAGAGAGAGTGTGTGTGAGAGAGAGAGAGAACAGAGAGTGAAAAGGTTGAGTCTGCCGATGATGAGAATCACGGTGCCGACAGCAATCACAACAACGCCGTCACAAATATCACTTGGTACCAGCTTTGACCTCGGTCTTACAGCAAAAACACATTTAAGCACCGGTGGAACTTGTTTCCACCAGGCGGGAATTGAAACTAACAAAATTATTTCGTTTTTTCTTTTCAGAAGTAATTGATAACATCTATCACTGCAGAGCCAAAAAGTGCCAACTGATCCGAGTCCAGGTTGAGTCAAGCTAATGGTCAAAGTTATTCAATGCTTTCCCCCCACAGATACCACGGCTGAATAAGCGCAAGCTTTCTCCTACTGCGACTGGGTGTTTCGTAAACTAAGTACTCACAGGACACTACCACACAGTCAAGAAATGTGCTTTTTGAAGAAAAGAATAACCCAAATCAGAAAACACTAGTATGGAATAAGCATTAAAGTTTGTGACTACAGAAACAGTAGTTTACCTACACAAGCCCAACTCAAGTTCCACATTTGTTTATCTTGTGCTTTCAACCTCAACTTATTCATCTTGGATGTAGTTCACTCAGTTCATGTAGAGATTCATTACAATTTCATCCATAGCACATTTAGAAGAAAGCTAGTAAGTGGAACTTGAGTAGGGACTATTTCCAAGAATGAACTATGAGGCTTAACATTAACAAACCAGAAATTTTTGCAAAAAACATGCAGATTAATTTGCTGTATCTGTCGGTGTGACCAGGTGACAACTGAGCCATCCACTAATGCAGTTGAAAGCTACGGAAAAAGCCAGGTAAGTGCACCGCGTCTCCGCCCAAAGTTCCCCAAAGTAGAATTTTTCATCCCAGGAACTACTTTTCAAGGAACTAAAAAGGTTCCTTCCTTTGCTGTCTGCATTCCCACCGTGGTCTAAAGACCCACGGAGATTAGACAAATGAGTCCGCTGATGTATGAAAACAACTGATTTTACATCATTCTGGACATCATTCTACACAACAACGGCGTCATTATTTTTGTGACACTGCAACCACAGAAAGCATGGAGGAGCTCAAAAATGCACAATAAGGCCTGGACTTCATTGCTGGTTCATCTGTCTTTCTGTTTGCTTTCTCCTGTAACTCCATCATGTTGAAGCACAATGAACAAAACACTAAGTGGTTTACTTCAGATTTAAAAAATGGTTCCTGTACTTCTGGAAAGTACTAACCCCCGAGCGGCGATGTTTTGGGGGAGTAAAATACTGTCTAAATGTGTAACTTCATTTAGAGGCTGGTTCCTGTGGTGGAAACATACTGCGTTCCTCCAAAGGTTCTTAGTCCCTGGGGAAAGTTCCTGCAGTGGAAACGCTGCTTAAGAATTTGTTTTTTGCTAATTAATAAAAAAAAAAGAAGTCATAACATTTCTTAATTAACTAAAGCTCTTCCATAGTTCAGAGGGCATTTACAAATCAACACTGTTTAAACATAGCACATTTAGAAAACTGCATGTGCATGTGTTTATCTCTTGACTCCTAATTTCTACCCTTTATAACCAATAAGTCAGACCTGCAATGGCAACTTTCCCAAAAATTTAAATTATGTTCATACAATCCCATTTGTTATGTTCTAGCCCATTATCATTGGCAAAGATGAGCTCAAGAGCAACTATTAATGTAAATTATATCTAGAAAATCTTTTTTTATTACAATGTATTATTGAGTATTTCAATGTAATTCTTTGAGTTTAAACTCTAAATATCAAGTTGTTTATGACTTTTGTTTGCTTGAATGTGTTAAAAGCTAAACTTGAACAATAGATTTAACATGAGATTTTTAAAGATTCTGATTTGATGAGTAAATCTAGATATTCAACACCCAGCCTGCTCAGTATGAAAGACAATTTGAATGGTATTTGGTTCATTTTATGAGGCTGTGCTGAAATGACTACTTCATATAAACCTACATTAGTAGTTGCTCGTGGTGTTCCAGACTCTGCTTCCAGGTCTAATAGTTGTTTCTGTTCATCTGCACCAGTGAGAGCTGGGAGAAATGCAGGGTGGGCGAGTGAAGACAGAACAGCCCAAAGCAGGACTCCTATAGGTGCTTCCACACTCCGCTAACTAAAACAAAGAAGCCCCAAGCTTGAACCGGCCCACTGCTCCAACACCACAGTTCACAGAGACATGTGTTAAAAAAATAATGGGCATGATCACAGCTGGGCACAGTGCAGAGAGGAGACCGAGGAACAGCGAGGATTCAGTGCTTTCATCTCTTCTCCTCCGTCTCTCTCCCCTCTGGCCTCTGACGGGGTTTTTTTCTTGCAGCCCTGCTACTGAGTCACGCTGGGTTCTGACAAGCTCTTTGTGCTTTTCTTGCGTTTCTTCTTGACCCGGTACACGTGGAAGGTTTGGTTCTGGAATGTTCTGGTGAACAGAGCGGTGTAATCCGCCGCATCTGTCTTGATGGCCTCGCAGAAGCGAGGGTGGGACGCGGGGACGAGGTCGGGGTCATTCTCTCCCGGCCCGTCCATGATCTGACGAACAGAGAATTAACATGTCACCAACACATTGGAGATATAGCTGCTGTACATAAACACCACCAACGAGGTGGTCGACGTGATTCGATTTGAATGATTTTTATTCTTCGAAAAACTGATAAAACGTCTGCTAGAAGTTTTGAATTTAAAAGAATGCCTTACTGGGCAAATCATTTTAACATTAAATGTAAAGACGCAGCTCTAAACCAACCAACCTTGCCTTCTGGACTTCAATAATACTTTAAAGTACTTTTATTGGCACGTTTTAATCATGTATTTTTTTTTTATATTCTTGAATCTATATTTATATGGTAATGGAGATTCTGTATGCTACTGGAATCAGATGCTCATCATCAGTATTAAAAGAACATTTAAAAGGCCTCTCTACCAGCAATCGCTAAATCAAAAAATGCTTCTGTTTCTGTCAGTCAAATCTGATCAGTCAACACCTGCATAGTCCTGATGAGTTTTTGACTATTAAGCTTTTAATAAATAATATCTAAGGATTATTTTTCTTCCAAACCTTTAATTGAATGTTTCTTGTGTGTTTCTATGTTACAGAGAAATACTCCTCCCCAGGGGTTTAAAAGCCACACTTGGCACTTGATTTTATTTGAGAGAAAATAAAGAAAAGAAAATAAGGAAGGTAAGTGTTCATGTGTTTTACACGACACAGAGCCAGACTGGAGCTCGTCTCGCCTCTGGTAATCCAAATAGCCAGCGCACTGCATCCGACATCAAAATAAGGAGAGACGGAGGGAGGGAGAGAGGGAGAGGGAGAGAGAGGGAGAGGGAGAGAGAGAGAGAGGTGCAGATGAGAATTGAGACTATTGATCTTTGCGGAGGCTGAGAGCCTTCACCCAGTCACAGAAGCTGGCAGAGGGGACGACACACACACACACACACACACACACACACACACACACACACACACACACACACACCCACACACACACACACACAGAGATGAGTCATGTTAAATAAATGCCACCCACGTGTCCGTTGGCCAGGTCGAGCAGATCCCGCAGTCTGCAGCCTCGCCTGTGCCTCCGCTCGTAACAGATGCTGTTTTCTAGCACCACATATTCGGCCCCGACGGCCCTCAGGATGCCATGGACCTCCTCCGGGGACAAGCGAGCATACACCTGATAAACCTGCACACACACACAGGTTTGTGAGGGTTTCTGATTGCTTTCTTTGCCTAAAGATCATCTGGCTTTATAATTTAACACCTATAGTGTTGGAAGGAAGAAAAGTGTTTCTCTCCTGGAATTCAATTACCAGGCACATTTATTTTTTGAATTACAGTTTTTAGTTAGTTTAGATTCAATTACAACATGTTTACTGACAAAATTGGAATGAAAACAACTGAGTGAAGCAAAATGGCATAAAAGACAGGGAGAACATAACATAACAGATCTCAACTTTCTGAAATGTTATGGTTCATCTTTTATTTGTAGCAGGTGAAATAAAACCTTTAACCAATTTCACACACCACAGATTTAAATGGTCAAATTATGCAACTCGTGAGTACTCTAATAACAGAATTTCTTTTTTTACAGATGTTTATCAGGGACAAAACTCATCCCAGTAGTGGTGTTTAAATGGGTTTTGGTTTAAATGAGGAGTGGAACATTGAAGTGACAAACAAACTTGCAAGTTTCTACACCAAATAAAGACCTTTGGCTGTGACTGAAATCACTCCCTATTTCCTAAATAGTGCACTATATTCACCCTCACCATTTTATTTCAATGTCCGAAGTCTGAGTGTGAAATTGATGCAAAAATATTCCCATGATAGAACGGAAAAAAAGCTGCTTTCTACTAATAATCCCCAAATCTGTCGGCTAAATGCTAACATCAACATACTGCCATGCTCACAGTGACAATGCTAACGTATTGATGAAACATTGAATCAGGAACTTCTCAGTCTGAGGACATCACACCTCCAAGGGGAGAAAAACAGAGTGGAGCACAGTGATTGGTTTACAGCCTTTAATTGTGCAAACAGACCAACCTGTCAACCCTACCGTGTCAAGATTTTAATGATAAGTCTGGGAATAATCTTTATTTTTCTTATTGCCAATAAATCTCACGAAAAGACCCCAAAAGTCTATCTTACTTGTTTGTTGTCCAACAGCTATTAAAAACAGATCACTGAGCCACACTGTTGCACTGGGTGACATGTTCCTTTATCACCATAAACACACACACTGTAGTTTACTTTGAGTCAATGCAACATTCACCGTTCTGATGCCCCAAATGCTCACTAGAGCACCAAATGTGTATTAATCCACCGCTAAATATAGTCCTCAACAAATGCACCGTTTCATCCTGTTTGAGAAACGTTTGCTAAAAGATATGGTTCCAGCTGTTTCAGCCTTTTTCAAAATGAAACAATATATTTGTTTTATTTTTTAAACTTGACTTGGAGCTGAGAGTCACAGACAAGATGGAGAAGAAAAGGATTGCGAGCCAGACTAAGACATCATTGGTTTTGGTCGTTTCATAGAAATGAAAATAATCTAGAATGACACCAACATTATCCTTAAAACCCCGGAAACACACTACGTTTTTAGATTTTCCAGACAAAACATGCTCAGCCTTCAACGTGTTCCATTTAGGAAACCCTGTACACGTAGCTTAATAGAGGAAGGCTGTATTTGTGCTACAATTTACACTCTCACAAGCCTGCTGGGTATGTGAATTAATTCAGAAAGGAGAGAAAAAAAACACATAGGTAACAAGAATAACTGTGTTCTTTGTCCACTAATGAATTATTTTGTAGTGACACACAAATAAAGCCCAGAGAAGTACTGGGACATCATTAAGGTTTTCACAAATGTTTGAAAATACATTTTCACAGTTTTCCTCCTCAACACCACACACACACACACACACACACACACACTCAGAGCCCAGAAGGTCTGCACCAGTGTCGTGGATCATTAATGAGCTCCACATTAAACTCAGGCCTCGCCAGCGGCTCTGCATGGCTGACTTCCCGCTGGAAGGCAAAACATAGGCTCAGCTACCCAAGAGATGACCCACACATTAGTCCCTGCTCATTGTGAAGCAGGCACACACAGAGTACAGAAGCAGGAACAAACTGATAATAGTAAAGCTAATTTGCTACAGTGTTTTTCATCAGTTGTATGTGGATGCTTTCTGTGATCAGTGGATGCCAAGTTTAGTTTTTCAGATAAAAACTTAGATAACTGCTTAGATTTTCTTTGATAACTGTGTCGCTCTGATATTAAGTCTTTTTGCTGGACATGTAAAAACAACAGGCGTGTGAGCGAAAAGGGAAGAAACATCCCACGAAGACACAATCCAAGATGCAAAGAGAGTTTTTTTATATATATATATATGCCATATTTTGCCAATTTGTAAAATAAAGAGAATAAAATGAAAACATTTCATGTAATGTACATTACATTACATGTAATGTAATTTATTCAGCTCAGTTGGAAATGTGGTTTTACTCCATTAATTCCAGAAAAAACTCTTAGCATGCACATTAAAAGAAAACAAAACAAAAAACTACATAAACATACATCACTTAGGTAGTGAAGAAAACTCAAGCGCCACCATTCATCTCTCCTGTAGTGGGGCGCAGCATTTTTAGATTCTATTTTTCCTACTTTACTCTGCAGTCTGACTTAATGGATGCACATTGTACTCCAGTGCATCTTCTGATCCCATATTCATTCACGCAATCACTTCAGGTCACTGGCCCCCATCTACAGGCCATCCCCTGGTCTCCTACACAAGACATTAGCGCAGAGCCGAGTGAGACTGATGAGCGAGGCGATGAGCTGCAGTTGCACAATACGGATTTCTCTGTGTAGGAAAGAGGCCGTCATTTGAGAAACAGCAAGTTCCGGAAAAAGCAGAAAAGATGAATTGGATTACAGTGCCAGAGCCAATGCAGCGTGTTCAGGTGAACACAGCATTAATCTTCAAAATCACAATACTTCCCTAAATCTAACAGAGTAGTTTTTTTGCTTAAACCTAAGTGCATCTGCATTGTAACGAATATATAACAATGTACGGCGAGTGGGTCATTGTTGCAGAAATAATCTCAGACTATTCCAACGCCCTCCAAATGCCAGGCTCTGCAGAAGAAAACATCAAACTTCACCCAATCGCCCCCAAATTTGAACACTTCAAACAGAAAGAATTTGTCAAAAGGGATCTGGAGGGAAGCCAGCTGGAGTAAATGAACAGTTCCCTCCTGCAATTATAGAGCACGAAAGTTATTGCATCCCCTCTATCAATCAAAAAAAAAGGCAGGGTTTGTCTCACATATGACAAACTGTACATCTTCGACACTTCAGTATATGGATCCGAATGCCCCCCCATGGCTTTATGAGCTCTCTACTTTTCTGTCTTTCTTCATCAGGCTACATAATTGAAATTGACTAGTTAAATTGTTTATACATCAACAGCAAAGAGGCACAGCGTATCGGACATTTCCATTATGACAGAAAGCAGGAGTAGAGGTGGTTGTGAAGCATATAGTATAATGCTTATTAACAACAGACACAAGCTCAGTGTCAACACCGGTCTCTGATGTACTGACCTCAGATCAGCGTTCACAAATGGAGACGACTGTGCTCTCTGATAATATTAGCTGTTAGTTGAAACAGTTTTTTTCACAGACTGGAAAAAGAAAAGAAAACGAGAGTGTGGATGTTTTGTCTCAGCTGAATCTCCCACTGTGACTTAATCATTATCCTGCTGTGAACGGACTCATGAGGGGGCGTGGCTGTGGTGGGGTAAGGGAGCGCCTGCAGAGGAATGTATCCAAATGTAATGATGGAAAAGTTTTGCATTTTCTATAAAAATCTACTCACGTAAGACTAAAAAGTATGACACATTAAAACTACTCAAACCAGTACAATTTACAAAAAACTAGTGAAGTACTTATAACGGAGCAAATGTAACTTGTTACTACAAACCTCTGATGACAACAACGAAGATCAATTCTTGTCTCCCTTCCAAAACTTACTATTCATTTCAACAATAAATTGCATTATTAGAAATAATACCGTGGATGAAAGCAATCTACTCCACTCCTACCATCTACATTCTTCAGAATGTAGTAAGACATGTTCTCAACCGGCTCAACACTGCTCAGATTACAATACTGCTACAACCTAATAAAGACCCAGTTCACTGACAGACCACTCCAAGTTGGAAAAACACCACAATCTTAGAAGAAACTGACTCGTGTTATATCACAGGGCGGTCATTTAACAAATGTATTGCAGAGAGCTGAACCCCCTCCCTCCATGTTGCGTCACACATACAGGATATCTAACAGTTCTTTCTAGATAGCAATTTACACATACCTTCTCTTGGCTACACAACTCCATCATTACATATGAACACTTAACCTTCAACAATAATGCAGACTCTACAACCATACACACATGCCCATACTTTAAAAGTTCACCTCGCATTGTCTGAACACAAAGTAATAACTCCCACGCCCCGCATACTGCTAATTTATTAAAGTCATGTCATGTTGCAAATAGCTGACTTGTATAACTAAAGTTGGAATTGTGGAATGTATTGTGTTTGCGTTATCTTGCAGCCCCTCTTGTAGTTTCCACACCCCTGTGCATATCTGACAGTAAAGTGCACCCTACAGTACCTGTCTGGTCCTCTCCCGCAGGTCTTTATCTTCATAATGGGGGTGGTTGGTGAGAACTCTGCCTGTGCACAGCTTGATGCCAACTGATGTGAATGTTTGTCTGGCAGTTGGTTTGTCCACCACTTCGGTCCAGACTGAAATATCTCAACAACTATTGGACAGATTGCTAAATTTACAGACACGCATGGTCCCCAGAGGATGAATCCCACTTAATTTGGTGATCCCCTGACTTTTCCTCTAGTGCCAACAGCAAGTCAAGGTTTTCACTTATCCCATGAAGTATATTTTGTGCACATACACAGCAGGTTTTCATTTAACTTGTCTTTGTGCCTGCAGATTTTTCTGTACCACAGTAACTGCACACATTTTCCCATCTCTTGTTTTTAAATTTGTCTCTACAAAGAAAGTTTTAGTATTTGGTCCTGATGTAGATAGCCGCTGTCCTTGAAGCCCCATCACTGAAAGAAATGCCATCAATGTGTCTCAATTATTTCAGCAAACGCAAAAAGCTGAAGCATGTGGACTGAATAACAAAGCTAGGAAAAATAAACTGCAGCAAAATTCAATCAAACTTTGATGACTGTGTGCCTCTGTGAATACCCTCCAAACTTCATCATCTACTTTAAACCGCTGAAAATCTTTCTGCAATACTTTTTTTTGTGCTTTTCTTTCTTGTTTTATACTCATTCACAAAGCTTTGTTATGGTCAAACTCTTGACTGGTACTATATATAATCTCTATATTTATTGCGGTGAATAATGCACCTTTTTCTCTCTCTTCTCTCTCGGTTTATCCAACAGCACCAAGACCCCTAAACACGCTGTATTTGCAGGCAGCATGCAGTTGCTGGCTGGCATCAAGCTGTGCACAGGCAGAGTTCTCACCAACCACCCCCATTATGAAGATAAAGACCTGCGGGAGAGGACCAGACAGGTACTGTAGGGTGCACTTTACTGTC
>JAVQJL010084447.1:0-11756 GCA_036024295.1 Nannoperca obscura
GGACACACACACACAGGGACACACACAGGGACACACACACACAGGGACACACACACAGGGACACACACACACACAGGGACACACACACACAGGGACACACACAGGGACACACACACACAGAGAGAGACAGATAGACACACACAGACAGACAGACACACAGAGAGAGACGGATACACACACACCGGGGCACAAACACACACACACAGAGACAGACACACAGAGAGACAGACACACACACACACACACACACACACAGAGACAGACACACAGAGAGACACACACACACACACACAGAGACAGACAGACAGACAGAGACACACACACACACACACACACACACACACAGAGACAGAGAGAGATAGATACACACACACACACACACACACACACAGAGACAGACAAATACGCACACACACACACACACCAGGGTCAGTTAAAGGTCAGTGAAGCTCTACCAGTCTAAATTATTAGAGGAACATTTTGTCTGATGATCAATCATCAATACGTCCTCGTACAACTCAAAACTCAAATATCTGCTTCCTTCAGATTCTCACAGCCATCGCTTTTTATTATTTTATTTTTATAACCAAGTGCAGCAGCTTCAGGGTCTCGCTGACATTCAGGTCTTCAAACTAAATGACAGCAGACGACGGAGGCACTGAGACATCGGGTGGCTCTGACCCGCGGGAGCTGTTCTGTGGAGACTCTTCTCCCCAGTGGATGATCATTAAAAGGTTTCAGTGATTCCCCGACCTTTCCTCCAGCACCCCCCCCCCCCCACACACACACTACCTCTGGTAATTGTGTCCAAAGAATGAATTCTTTCTCAGGACAAAATGTCAACATCGCAAATAAAGACCCTGAACACACTCCAGACTGGACACAGGTCAACACACTCCTGCAGGAACCTTGCAGCAAGTAACAATACAAAGATATCACGTTGCCACGAAGCCCACAGAGCGGAGGAGTGAGTGTGTGTGTGTGTGTGTGTGTGTGTGTGTGTGTGTGTGCATCCGGAAAGTATTCACAGCGCTTCACTCTTTATACATTTTGTTATGTCACAGTCTTATTCCATAATGGAATAAATTCATTTTTGTCCTCAAAACTCTACACAATAAAACAAATTGGGAGATTTTTGCAAATGTATTAAAAATAAAAAACAAAGAAATCACATGTACATGAGTGTTCACAGCCGTGAAGCTCAACACTGAGCTCAGGTGCTTCCTGTTTCCACCCATCATCCGTGAGATGTTCCTACAGCTGATTTGGAGTCCACCTGTGGTAGATTCACACCTGTCTATGTAATAATGTCTATATAAAAAGGTCAGAGCACAAACCAAGCATCAAGTTAAAGTCCTGTCTGTAGACCTCCGAGACACAAATCTGGGGAAGGTTACAGACAAACATCTGCTGCCTTGAAGGTCCCAGTGAGCTCAGTGG
This sequence comes from Nannoperca obscura, assembly GCA_036024295.1. Classification (NCBI taxonomy): domain Eukaryota; kingdom Metazoa; phylum Chordata; class Actinopteri; order Centrarchiformes; family Percichthyidae; genus Nannoperca; species Nannoperca obscura. The sequence goes on from JAVQJL010084447.1 coordinate 1,441, forward strand.
CCTATAGAAGAACTTCAGGACCACCCAATGAATGAAATTTAAAAAATGGAAGTGGAAAAAGGCTGTAAAATAACAAAATGTGGAAAGAGTGAAGCGCTGTGAATGCTTCCCAGATGCACTGTATGTATGTGTGTATATATATTTGATCAAATGGATATTGTTCATTGATTTCACGGCTCCACACCAAAGAAAAGGCTGCTCGTCCCATTCAGAGGGGACGGAGGCATCTGGGTGAATTACAGAGAGACATGCAGTGAAGGTGAGACCGTCTGAACCCTGAAGAGGCCCGAGGCTGCAGAAACATGGACAGATGTGGACAGATGAGCATCGCAGCATGGATCTGCTGCTACAAACAGCCTCCGCTCGCTGCTCTTGGTCTCTCCAGCAGATGTTGGTACCTGGCTGCAGGATCTGCTCCTGTTCACTGGTTGGCCACTGATGTTGGGTGATCGGGTCTGGCTTCGTCGGATCAATAAAATAAAATATCAATTCAACTCACTTTTATTCTCATTTTCAATTTAGTTGAATAGCTTTTTGTTTAATTTCCTCCCAATTGTATTGTTGGAGGACAGGTATGTGTTAAAACTGGGTTCAACTGAAGAAATCCTTGTATCCAGGTAGGAGACATATATTCCATATATTGATCTGATTGATATTGATTACAATCCTATAATATCTTGTATCAGAACGATCAAGCCTCCTGTTCCTGTCTGGTCCATCTGCACCATCACCTGCTGTCATCCATCATGGCTGCTTGTCTTCTCCAGATTTATTGCTTGATGCCTCATTTCCTGCAGACTCAGAATTAGATTTCACCACATGGAGGTGTGAAGAATCCGTCCTCAGCTGCTTCTCTCCTACTTCAACCTGTCAGGAATCATCACAACTCGTGTCCTAAACCTCCCAACACTCGCAGACAAGCTGTCAGTGTCATTGTGCCAACAAGCTCAACCTGTGCAGGTAACAAGCTGACCCACAACACCTGCACAGGATCACACGCCAAGAGTGTGCACAGGTGTTCAGGTACGTGTCTCCGGCGTTCCAGATCATTTTAATCTTGTTTCAAAAGTTTGAAAAAGAACAGCCATTTAGTCTCCAGCTACGCTAGCAGGCTCGTGAGGCTGCGCGTTAGCTAAGTGCTAATGCTAGCATGGTGTAGATGGAAAACATCAGTTGATCCGTAGGTCAGAGTTCATCCTCACGACAGTTTGAGACAGATGTAAACCTCAGTCGGGAACTTCTGCAGGATTCATCCTCTGCTGATCAGGAACGTTTGCATGTTAATAACAATCCATTCAAACATTGTTGAGATGCTTTGGTCTGGATTGGACAGATCCTGCAAACTACAAACCTTTTAACCTCAACTGGCAGTAAAAGTTATACATTTAAACACTCCTACTGTGTGAAGGTGCTACAGAGTTCTCACTGTTCCTTCCTCCACCTTAACAAACTATGGCAGATGATGACTGTTGCCTCTGTTATTATGAACAAAGCAACAGATTTTCAGCTTGTGATTTCTGGTTCAGATCCAGGAAAGTCCTCTGGGATCAGGAGGAAGTCGCTGGACGTCGGCCTCCACATAAACTTCCTGCACTACAACGTGTTTAAGCTGCCACCGACGAAGCTTCAGAGTACAGCTCTTCTTCTTCTAATTATTGTAAGTTCTCCATTTCTATTGTGGATTTCAGTAGTTTTGATTTAAATATCTGGACACATTTGTGCTCTTGTATGTGAAGACCTACTTTCTGTATTCACATCAGGAACGTGGAACAGTTTCAGTCCAACGCAGCATGAACAATGACGTCTGCAACAATCAACACGGGAGAAAAAGAAGATATTTCCCACCCAACTTCCAGACAGTGAAGGTACCAGTGGAAACTAGAGCTGGAACCGACTAATAATTGAGCAGCCAACAGTTTCTTATGCCGGCAGGATGTGCTGCTTTTCTAGGAACTAAAAATATCTTGACGATGTCACCTTGATCTTTGGGAAAGAGCAAACCACGAATCCATTCATCTACAAAAGAATGATATATTCATCAGTCAGTTGCAGCCCGAGTTGAAGTGGTGATTACAAACTGCTGATGTCTCTGCATATTATAATCATGGGATGCTTACGAAGCAGTGCTCATTATCACCAGAAAACTTACTTTAAGTCTCTGAGAGACGAGACAGATTCATCACAGTCAGACTGCCCCGAGTTCAAGGTGGTTAATATAACAGTTTACTGAATCACACAGCTTCTTCACAGCCTGGTAACAAGTGCTCTGTGGCCTGATGGCTGGGACATACTCACTAAATCCAAGAGGCAGTTATGTGTTGTAACAGAGTCGACAGCTGGTTAAGAAGCTGGTTCCTCTGCTTGTTCAGACTCCTGTGGGGGTCGGAGATAAGACTTACAGACTCCAGTGGATGAAGCTGCAGATTTGACAGTTTCTTCAGGACACAAGTGGGCGACAGCAATCTTTTAGCTTCAATCAAGGCTTCCTGGTTGTGGTATTTTGGTAGATGAGGCTGTTACTAGTTCATTTACAGTTGCACCTGAGTGCCAAAAAGCAGTTTGACACCAAAATGTGTGAGTTTGAGTGGTGGAAAGAAGCATCGTGGCTCAGGGGAGAAATGTGTGCTGGAATCCCAGTAAAGCCTCTCCTTTCTAATGACCGCCGGCGGATCGAGCCAATGAGGCAGAAAAGCTCCAGTGGGTCGCAGCAGGCAACGAGAGCAGAGGGAGGGAGGAGAGACGTGAGGGTGGAGGAGGAGGAGGTTAAAAAGACTGGACTGGGGTGAAAGGAGATGACGGCTGTGACTTCACCAGCGGGGGGATAAAAATAGAAGCGGAGCTGTCTCGGCTCGTCCGGTGAGGCCATTTGTAATCAATTGATCATCACTGCGCAGGAGGAGCTCCAGTCTTTTATTAGATTAAAGCATCCAGAGAGCCGCAATCCCATTCATACCAGCTCATCATCAGCACAACACGTTCACGTGTCGGCTGTCAGAGCCCGGCGAGACGTCACGCCAGCGGCTGGAGGACTTTACAACTTCAGATATTCTTTCTGAATGGAGAGAGTGTGCCAGCGCAACTCTCGCTGAGTGCTGCATTATGGATCGGGTGTAAGCCTTAGTAGGAGAGTCGAAGTGAAAGCAGACACTTCCTAGTTCTGGAAACCTCATTCAGAATCCCATAAATAAACACCACACAATAAACAGCTCGTGTGTCCACGGGTGAGCTGACGGATCTTTAAGAGTTCCAGTTGATCTGACGACACCTGTGGTGACTGGTGGAAGCAGCTCGGTGTGTTTTAATAAACACAGGGACCAGAGTTCTGCTGGAAAACACACATGTATCGACCACTGGGGGGCAGCAAATACACCGCGGGCCTCTACTCTGTCAGACAGACGTTTACAGTGCAGCCAAACAATCTGTGGACTGACAGTTTGTTCACGTAGAGAGGACGAAGACTCTGGAGCATAATGCTTTATCTGATGGGCCCATACATCAACTACCTTACTACCTTGGAAACCAGCAGCTGCTTGTGACTCAACACATCTAAACTATACTAATAAAGCATTACTGCATCTACATGATCCAATGTTGTCTTGTGCATTACATTAAAATGTGCACATGCACCATCGCATCCGCTACATGATGCATTATGTGTGGAAATGGCAGAATCTGCTATTAAAAAGAGGCAATGACTGAATGCAAATGCATTGGATGGTTAGTGTTGAAAGAATGCCACCACAAAAACAGTCTAAATAGAGATGGAGTCTGGTTTAATGAACACGTTCACCGTGCTGTGGCCATCACTGCAAATAGTGTGTGTTGTTCATGATAATCAAAAAAGACTGGTGTCAGGTGAGCTCTACCTCCCTGCTGTACATCCTCACACTCCCGGACCACTAACGAGTCTCCGGACCAGGCAGGTGCCGCGCATCCTAACGAGGACGTCAATTATTCCCAGAACATGCAAGTGTATAGCTGCTCTGCTCTACACACAGCCAACTGCCAGCGTCGCATAGTGTTTGACGTTAACGAGGTTAATGTGGGCAGCGGCTACATCACGTTAGACACTGAATGTAAAGGAATGTGAAGGACTGTGTGTGTGTGTGTGTGTGTGTGTGTGTGTGTGTGTGTAGGGTTGCTTTATCAGCAGAGTGCAGAGGCGCTGTGGGGGAGAATCAACCATGACAAACCTGGGAGACAGTTTCCCCTCAACAAGCAAAGTCAACTCCAGTCCTCCATCCCTTCCTCCCTTCCTCCCTCCCTCCCTCACTCCCTGCAGAAAAGATGGAGCCCGTCACTTCCAGAACAGGAAATGGAGTTGCGCGTACTATTTATATTAAGTGCAGTGAGGTTGCCAGGTTTAGATACAGAGACCAAAACCAACCCTGTGCTCATCGCTCACGTCTGGCAACCCACTCGTGACGACTTCAGGCTCCTCATACGTTGTTGTTAAACTCCCTCTTGTTTCCTGCTGCCCGCTGTGAACTCATACATACTGAAGGAACGTGATGACACTGTTCCCCGTGTCTGACCCTGTTTGTCGGTCCGAACCCGACCCGAGTCCTGGCGGTGTTCTTAAAACTACACCCAGAGGTTTGACGTTCCTCCATCCTCAGCCTGGTGAACATTTACCACCTGTGTGTTGCGTTCACTTGTTGTCACGTAAATAACGAAGCCCGGCACTGAACAGGAAGCACCATGTCAAGTCTGACGTGACAGAACCCGACCCAGAAACCAAATATCACTTTCTAAATTGCCGTCCGAACCCGGTTGGGTATCTACCTTCTAACAGGTAACTGCACGTAACTAACTAATTAACTCTGGCTTCTGTGTGTGTGGACATCCACTCTTTGTGCTATGCTAGGCTAGGCTAACGCTTTAGGGAACTTTAAGATGTACATGTGTAAACAATTAGCCTTCATAGTTTAGCTGCAGTAGCACCGTCGGCCACTGGGGACAAACTGGCAGTCACAACTGCAAACATGACATTGAAAACTTAAGTTTAGTAATTCAGGTGCTAAATGTGAGATAAACAAGGCCAGAAACACTGGCAGCCAATCAGTGTAGCAGGTCATGAGTAACGCTGTCGTTCCATCAACAAACAGCAAGCAAACATGGTGTGAACATGAAACGTGAATCGACATACACCAGTATAAAGACAAACATGCCCCTCTGTGAAGGAGCGAGTCTAATGAGAGGTTCTGCATGGAAAGAATATAAAACCACCCGTTTTCCGCGGGTGATCATTATATTTGCTGGGTGTTGGGGATCAAAGAGACGCTGATCTGAAACCAACATGGTTCACATCTTCCCCAGCTCAACGTGACCCTTTACCCTGCATGGCTTTTTTTTTTACATTTAAAATATAACATTTTTTTTTTTAAAGCTCACGACCAACAGGGAAGCGTCGTCTCAAATCACACGCGGCCCGTGAGGATACGTGGGTACAGCGAACAGATGGACGGATGACAGCCACTCCCAGCGAGCCTGAAGGCTGAAGCTCCAGATGATGCGAGACCGTCTGATGACTGACGAGCAGAGAGGTAATTAAACAAGGTTTAAAAGAACAGGACGGTTCAGACGGAGACATTCAATCAGTCAGTGACTTCTGGTCTGAAGGGTTCGGCTCATCAAAAGCAAAACTGATTGCTTTTACAAAAAGACGTCGTTAATTTCACAGACGGAGATCCGCAGAGCCTCTGTGCGTTACAGAAGCTCGGCTCGATTAATAGTTGATGAGAATACAACAGGAACAATAGGAACATACAGCCGTCTGGGTGGGCTGACGCTCATTACTCCACCAGTCACACTGCAGCCACCGACTGTTTCCTGGGAACATTAAGACCTGCGATGGAAGCTCATTGACAGACTGAACACCGACATGACGGCAAAGCTTCCTGGAAAACACTAAATAAATAAACGAAATGAGGGGGGTTCACAACAACACAAACATGTGTTCACTCTGAAAGAACGAGCAGAGAACAGACAACAGTACGTTTCTGTCTGAACGTGACAAAAAGCTCCAAAAAAACCCCACTGGATCCTACATTTCCCACAATGCACCTGACACCATGTGTCCTTTACAAAGATGAGACTGCGAGACAGGAGCTGACAATGTCTTAATATGTCTTGAGAATAAACTGTGAACTTATTGTCCCGTTAGCGCACGAGCTAAAGTGAATCTTGTTAGCTTGGAGAGTTTCTTCAGCATCATTTCGACTTGACCTTTAGTCCGCTAGACTGAACGTGTAGACGTCTGGAAGAGCTGCGCCTGACTAACGGAGTCTGAAACGGCCTGAACTGGCCACCGTGCAGAGGATGAACCCCCGCTGGACTGTCTCTATGTACCAGCTGTAAAGATGTTAGCTGTAAGCTAGCTTAAAAACAGACGCACGGGTGTTTGTCAGCTCAGTCTGTGTAGACTCGGATCTTTCCATCGACTAACTGAATTAACTGTGCTTGCAGTTCCATCTAAAACACTTTATGCTTTTTGTCCCATGAGCTACGAATAGCAAAGCCGTCGCTCCATATGACACCCGTCAGAGGCTGCTGGAGGCTTGTTAACGTCAAATAAAGTTTTATTTGAGACTTTTTGCTGCCTTGAATCAGATTATTATCCAGTCTTGGAGCGAGCCGATTGATGGACTGAATGACACATTTCATCCATGAAACCACGACTGAAGGCATCTTGATTCTACAGAGCGGGTCGTCCATTGATCCCAAGGTTGGCGGTTTGATCCCCGGCTCCTCCCGTCCACATGTACAAGTGTCCTTGGGCAAGACACTGAACCCTAAGTTGCTCCCGACGGAGGCCGGCACCTTGCATTGCAGCTGGGTCGCCGTTGGTGTGAGATCAATCTGTGAAGCGCTTTGGGAACCGTTCAGTTTGAAAAGCAGATATATAAGTGAGGAGCATTTACAGCAGGCTGAGAGACCGCCAAGATGTTCAGCTGTGGATTACACACACTGCACACAAACCGGCGGCGTCTCCGCATAATGAGCGGCGGCGGAGACGCTTTGGGGGACGTCATTAGACACCAGAAGCGCGGAGCGAGACCGCGGGCTGATTCGGCTGCCACACAGGGAGACGCCAGCAGCTCAAACCGGCAATAACTATTTATTTCTGACGACCCAGGAACATCATCGGCCTCCAGAGGAGCGCAGAACACACACACACACACACACACAGTTAGTGAAATGTTTCCAGTCGCACAGTTCAGACATTAATGCATAGAAACACCTGCAGGAGGTGAAACGATTTGTCCATTAATCAATTAGTTGATACTATTTTGATGATCAGTTAGTCGTCTTTCACACACAATCAAACCATTAATTGAGTGAATGATCCGTCTATTAGACCCGTGACCCACATGTACACATGCATGCATGGTAAACACATCTTCAACAAATTCATTTAATTTACAGGCATCAATTAAGCTCCTGTCCAGTTAAGCCAGTTAAGAAAATACACGTTTCCCGCGCCCTCTTGTGGCTGAATCCAAACAGACATCAGTGGCAACAACTAAAAGCTCTGAAAAGAATCAATTCAAAGTTGCCCGCAGCTTCTCCGCCGTCCTTCTCCAGCAGCACGGCCGGCCGTTTGAATATTAACTAGTCAACTTATTGACAAGGAGGCTCCTGATCATGAGCACGACTACAGTAAGTACAACAGCTGAAACAGAAGCTCTGCACATTTTAATATACGAGCACATCTTCACAACGTAAGCCTCTGAAAGTCTCCGCTGTTTAATGTTCGGGGAACAAGAACTTCCTCTACGTACAGAAGAAGATGAGAACACGTGATGAAGAAGCTCAGTTCAACTCTGCACTGCAAATATTCAGCTGTAGATGTTTCTGAACTCATCCTCACATCCTCAAACTCTCGTGTGTCATCAGTGTGGTGTTCAGCACGACCCGCTGTTGTCATGTACTTCACTGCAGCCGAGAGGTTTGCGTAGGAGAGAGAGCCCATTCACTAAAGAGAGGGTTATTCCTGCAGACTGCATGCTGGACCTTTTAAATAACCAACGTTGCTGCAGGAAGTAGCCTGAACCGCTCCGGCATTACTCAGCCGCTGTTTAAATAGTTGTTGGATGAGGTGAGTCGGTGATCGAGCAGCACCCTGAGTGCCAGCAGCCCTGTGATGCTGATGTTTACCATGTTAGCTTAGCTTGTTAGCATGCTAGCATTTGCTAGTGAGCAGCTGAGGATCACCAGAGTTATTACGAATCATCCTGAGGGGAACATGAGCCTCACAGGAGAAGTCACAGGACCACCAAAGGTTATTAGGGTTCATCCTCTGGGGAGTCCAATGTGAGTATGTTCATATTACTGTAAACTGAGTGTCTTTGTGGTTTGGACAATGTGGAATATGACTAATCAATAATAAATCAGTTAAATCAACAGGACTGTGGAATTCAGCAGAGGTTTAGGACGTCTGCTTTAAATCTGCAGCAGGAAACATTTGAATGATTGTGTTGTGAAACTCACAGACAACACGGAGAAGAAATGTGCTGCAGAGTCCTCTGCAGCAAAAGAACTCCTAGAAACACACAGTTTCTTGGGCTGGAAACTTTCCAGCTGCTGTATTTGAGGTCTTTACGATATCACAATACATTCTCTCTGACGTTGTGCATCAACAGCAGCAACAATCAGTTCTTCTCAGAACCGCCCAATCTCTCAAGAATTGTCTCAAACTACTTCTTTTAATCCGAAATCTTGTTTGGTTTGAACAAAAACAACATTTTCTCTCTCAAACAAGAGAGAAAAGCAGCAAAGCAACTCACTGAAGAGCCGGAAACATCTCCGTAACTTTATCCAGACATTTACTGGCATCCGTTAGCATGTTAGCAAGCTGGCGTTAGCATTCAGCTCAGAAGCACCACAGAGCTGCTAGCAGGGCTTCAGACTCTTCAGTCCAAGTCAGTGAATGTGATGATAACAACTGTCTCTCAATCAGCTCCCTGATTATTCGCCTCGGCACCAAACTGTTTGGATTTTGCATCATTCTTGATTCTTGCACCTCAAAACATCTGTTCCTTTTTCAGCATCTAAACTTGAAGCACAGTAAATAAATAAACCATCGTTAAACGTCACGTTAGTTTTTCTTTGCTGGTGTTTTAAAAAACAGAAACTGTCCTGTTCTGCTGACTGAGGGCCGTCCTCGGGCCCCGGGGTCGGGCTGACTCGCTGTCTCATGCTCTTCACGGAGCTCCCTGCTGAGACATCCTTTCAGTTCTGAGAGGAAGAGGAGGAGGAGGAGGAGAGGTTACATAACCCTCTGAGAAGAGCTCAGTCTCAGGGAATCTGACAGGAGAAGGAGAGATGACAAAGGAGGACGGAAGTCGCCTCCAGCAAACGGCTCCACTGCCAAAACTCTCGCCCACGACTCCCCGAAACAAACATCCCCCACGTCAGCACAAGAGAGGCGGGAGGAGACGGGCTCGTCTTGTTACTGTAATACACAGATGCCAAGGGATTAGACGTGTGCAGGGGGGTGGGGGTGCGTGGGTCTCCACCAGGACGGGGTTTCTCTGCTGGCTTTGTCTCAGCATGGAGACTGGACCGAAACAGAAACACCGGGGGAAGACTGGAGGCGGGAGTTTCCTCACAAACACACTCCGAAGCGTGATTATTCACTGGTTCCTGTTCAGCAGGAGCCTCGACGCTGTGAAGCACAGAATATATTCATATGTAGAGATGCTGCTGAGCCACACGAGCTCCACCAGCCCTCAGGGGACGGAGCAGAGGAGGTGAAAGTCCAGCTTCATCAGTCTGGACTTTCCCTCCAGTCCTGCGCTGGTCAGGTCTGCAGCTCTGATCAGCTGCCGGTTCATCGTGAAATGGAAATGATTCAGTAGAATTAAGAATGAACCAGAGGAAATAAACATCCTGTATCTCACGCGGACGGCCTCGGGGGGGAACCTGGGCGGCTTCCTTCCTCTCGTCTGAGTCACAACGTTGCCGGAAGGTTTCCTCAACACCCGACACGTGAAGCGACAGTTTAAAAGCACCGAGACGACACGCCGACAGGAAGACGTCCAACAGTGGAGCTCTGTCAACAAGGACAGGCTGGATGTTGCACGGCTGGTTCCTCTGCTTCAGTGTCTCTAAACAAACGCCCCCCACCCTCAACCGCCGTCGCATTTCTACCTTTCTCAGCATTTGGGAGCCGGAGCTTTCAGCTGAAGACTTTCCTCTTTGATAAAGCTTATAGTAGGGCTGACTCAGGTGACCCCTGACCCCCTTAGTTACGCTGCTATAGGCCTAGACTGCAGGGAGACTTCCCATGATGCACTAAGCTCCTCCCTCTC
>JAVQJL010084448.1:0-14186 GCA_036024295.1 Nannoperca obscura
TGAAGTTATAAGTATGTGACTACATCGGCCCTTCGGGGTCAGATGCTTCATATGCTCATGGCGTATGGAGCTCTGTCCTTTCAGCTGAAATATAGAGTTGGACTCTGTGAATTCCTTTCAGTGAATTAGGCCTGTTAGTGAAACCAATCCACTTAGTGTTTTCACTTTCCTTTTCTTTCTTTCTTTTTTTATTATTATTTGCTTTATTATTTGCTTTATTAAAATTATCAAAAGACTACGACTTGTTGAATCATCATTTATTTGCTTATTTGATTATTTCCACGACAACTTAGTATTTCTACACTGTGGTGTTTATATTTTAGAATCTGAATAGTTCTTCCTCTATACACAAGATTTTCTTTGCATGGAAAAATATAGTCATATTATGCAAAATGTTATATCTTACTTGACACATATAAGCGTACAAGTATGCGTAGCCCATAGGCCACACGTGCAGGATTTCTACACTTATCTCTGCAGTATGGTGAATAAATTCAGCCTGTTAGTATACAGCATTTAATATGAAAAGCACTGGTAAGATAAAAGCATAAGGCAAGTGAAATTCAATACAGAGCTGGAAAGGCAGGCAGACATTATCTGGTACCTTGCCATCAATTTGCATGACAGACATCAAGGGCATTGTGGGTCGCTGGCCAGCAGTCTCGTGTCTGAGGCGCAAAGATCTGCTTGAAGCATACAACATTTCAACTGGCAGCAATTGTGCGTGACCACAGTACATTTAGGCTTTGTGAAGCCTAAAGTATATGAAATGACTTCAGCTAATGTGATGTGTTCTGGATGATTTCAAGGCATAACAATTGTAAGACGTACTGTAGAGTACAGACAACAGTATGGCCCAAGGGATATTGATTGTATTTTGCATTAAACTCCAACAAGAGTGATAAGTTGATGTTTTTTCAGACAGCACAATATGTACAAGAGACGCTTGACGTTGCTTATCAGGGATGGATTTTCTCAGTACCTGAAAAAGTTGACATTTAGAGATGTGAGATGTTTTCATTAAAAACTACGATATCCAATCCAGCTGTGAGGTGGGAGCTCCCAGATGTTGGTGCTGCATTGGCATTATGTAAGCCAGTGTAACCTAGAGATTACCCTGACAGTCACATGGGTAGGACCGCTGGGCCCAGGGCTCACATACAAACACAGACAGATAGCGGATTAACCAAAGGATTTGCAGAGTACAGCTGTCTTTTTAAGATGAGTTTGTGACATTTCTGCTTTTGCTGGATATACAGTAGGAAAAAAAACACAAAAAAGGCACATGCCACTGGCTATTGTATGTGATACATGAGTGGGACTTGAACCCAAGATGTTGCAAACACTCAGTGCCTTACTCTGCTGACTCACAGAGTGGCCTAAAGCTGTCTTAATCCTGGAGATAAATGCGTGTTGGTGGCATATGGCTTAGCTTCACTGTTTTAAAAAAGGCTTTCGTGATGGAGAGGCCAGTAGGAAGGGGTTTTGTGTGGTGGTGAGTTGACTCACACAAGCACCTTAAGGAACCAACATGGGGACATTGGGAACGAGGCAAAAACATGCAAATACATTTGTATGTTTCACTTTGTCACTTAGGCAGCCAGAACGAGAGAGGAAAGACACTTTGCTGCTCGGCAGCTGCAGCTGTTCTGCTCCAAATATAGCTGCTGGAACACATTGATTACATGGGATCGTTATCATTTGCCATTTGCTTTTCTTGCCATTGATGGAAACATCACTTCAGTGTTTTTCATCATGTACAACATATTGAACCAATTTAGAAAGCACACAGTAAGTCTGAAAAGTCTGAGCATTTCTCATCCTCCCTGTGTGGTGTCATTTATTGTCTATACTGCCTGATTGGGATGTAGTAAAGCCAAGTCTCAGAGGAATGGATTCATCACTGGCAGACAGTCAGTAATACTAGGATGACCTCACTTTATGTGAGATGCCTTACAAGAGACATTCTGGAAAACATGCATAGCATCGCTGAAACGTTTAAAAGAAAGAGGCCAAGAATTCATGTGAAAAATACTAGTTTTTCAGCTAATGTTCGGTTAGGACTTACCCCAGAGATGAGAAACAAATTCCCTCTGGCTTAAGATATCTAAAACAGAGTTGGAGTAAGCAAATGCACTTTAAGTCTCCACTCTCTTGGCAGGGAGTATTCACTAGTTTAAAAAGTGCCAAGTAAGCAATCTAGATATGACTCGGAGCCCTGCAAAATCACTATTTGGTGTAGGCTATACAGTATTAGCAGTTTGCAATGCAGTGGACACTGCAATCAGATAGCATGCTGCATAGTGTGAAGAAGAAAAACATGAACAGAAAGAAATGTAACAATCAAAAGTGTACTCATGTCTGCTCCACAACTATACACAACAACTCATCTGCAAATGTTTTACACATTGTAGGTTTTAATGGTCACTGACACTCTTCAGATGTTCTTATTGTAGCCATGGCTAGATTCACTTTCTAGGAGACCAGGGCCAAACATAGAACATTTGGCCATTTTGTAATGCAGCCATGTTCTTAGTTTACACATCTTTATTGTATTAATCATAGACTGTGTTTATGTATTTGAATTATTAAACTGTACATCATTCTTATAGTTGTGTGCAGTGCACCTCTTTTGAAATTGAATACAAATAATGTATTTAAATGAATGAATGTAACCCAACATCAAAGACTCTATCTATCTATTTATCTATTTATTCAGTTATTTGTGATTGCAGACGGGCAGGGGGCGTTGAGAGGCCGCTAGAGAGCAGCCAGTGTCTGCACAGAGCTGTGTGTTGGCAGGGGGAAACTGATCGTGGCAGAGCAGAGATGTAGTGTAGCTCGCTGGGACTCCGTGTCCAGTCGTCTGTCACTTTTGCCGGGCACCATTTGTCTGACATTACCGCGGAATGGGACAAAACGGCTTTATTTTTACGGACAGTAGCATTGCTTGAATGTGCCGCGTAATGCGACCGAGAAGGGCTTCCTTTGGGAGGAAATATTTATGGTTCGGGACGGATTTGTTGGAGTAGCTAGTTGCTAGCACTGGGCTAGCGACTGTGCTGGCTACTTTGAACGTATTTTTGCAAGGATGCTACGGTGGATACGACAGCAGCTGGTAAACTATTCTCCTACCTTTTTTTTTATAAAGCAAGCCCTCGTTAGTGCCCTGAGATAACTTTGTTATAATATGGTGCTATATAAATACAACTGAATTGAATTTAAACTGAATTAGCCCACAACAGCAGTCACCGAATACAAGGCATATCTCACGGAAAGCTGTCAACTTTATTTGGATGACATTTTGGCAAGCTTACGTTGCTAATTAGCTGTTGCTGATGTGTCCCAAACATAGTTGTTTGTCTGGCTCTGATGATTGTCAGGGGTAGGTGTAGGTTAGCTACCTTCCCAGCTAGCTACTGTTAATTAACTGACAAATGGTAACTAACGCTAAGCTAGATGAGAACTAAACAACAAACGGACCGGGGTGTTGAGTTGGCATCTTAATAACAGCTGAATCGTGTGTCATTGTAAAAATTCAACTGAGAGTTAACTAAGTTTAACGCTAGTTAGCTGGCTAACAATGTAGTTAAAAGTTGGGCGAAGTTAAACAGCGTTGCTAACTTTACTTGTGCTACCTTTCTAATTTATCCGGAGTTATTTTACAAACTAACTTAAACAGCTGGTTAGATTAGTGTCAACTTCAGAGCAGAATCACGCCTGTTAGCGTCTCTTATTTAAACTTTTATTTGAACTTTTGTGTTGTTTTAATTAATTTAATTCCTTTTTAATTCCTAAAAATGTTACGCTAACGCTGTTTGAATGATTACATATGATTCGAGAGCATCCTGTATTTGCTGTAATCACCTGTTGTTTGCCTACAAACATGGCTGTGTGTGGACGCATTGACAGGAAAAGGTTATACGTAGCTAGAGCAGTTAAACGACAGCAATGGTCTTGATTCAGACTGTATCTAATGTTCCCAGTGCAGAGAGAGTCACAGGGGCATGATAGATGAATTGAGTTTTGAATTAAGCTGGAGGAATGACTGATTTGTGTTACAATCATGCTGCAATGGCACAGTGGTTTCATCATAGGATTGTTGTTATAAGTTGTGTTTGTCAGAGTTTGGGTAAAAACCTGCTTTGAAATGCAGCATAAATGAGAGTGGTGTGACTAGTAGACAGGGCGTGTGTGCATGTGAATGAATAAATGAGTGCATATTATGAGATTAGTCAAACATTGGTCAAACTGTTTCCACAGCCGGTGAGTTTAATCAGTGTTGAGGTGTTTCTCAGCTCCCATGTCCTGGCCTGTTCCCTGTACTTAATGTTGGGGTCAGACTGAATCTTTGTCAGTCTGTACAAAAAGTTCTCTTTCTGCCATTAGAGGTTCCACAGAGAGTTACACTCCATATAAATGGTAGCCTCCTTCTAATTTGAGATAGCGCAGTAGTTCATTTGACCCATCCCATGTAATTGACCTGTTAATTAAAAGTGTAATTAAAATGCATCTTAATACAACTGGCCTAATGGAAACAGTTTGCCGGGGGGCATTTGTCTGACCTTGATATCAGCTGGAAGTTAATGCAGGGATGTTTGTACCCTCACATGTTGCTTATCAGTTCCTTTCTGGTGACACTGGTCCAAATTAAGAAGGAGAGAGGAGAAGATGGGAGAGTCCTAATTTACAGTGTGATAGGCTTTTAATGCTCTCCTTCAACACATCATGCTTGTAATGCTGCTTTTTGATTATAAACAACCATTATAATTACAGTACAAGCAATGGTAGCAACTGGGAAAACCCTTCAACATTTTGTTGTATGAGTATGACATGCAAACATTTTGTACGCTCCAGTATTTCCTAAGGGAAATCTCAAATTGCAGTGTATATATTATTGCGGACCCTTTCCTAAAGCATATCAAGTTTTTATATTGATTTGCTACTTCCTATGCATTGCTTGGTCCATGCCCACATGGAATAAATGTCAACACATTATATTCAGGACATGTGAGATGTGTGATGTGCTGAACAGTATTTGTTTTAATGCAAGAAACTACCAAATTCACACATTGTCCTTGTCATAACTTAAGTCATATATTGATTTAAGTTATGACATATATCATATATTGTGCTTTTGTGTTGAGTATGATTTTTCAAAGGCGTACTTTGCAAATGTAATGCTTTTCTGCAGCAAGGCTTAAAACGGCTGCATTAAGAGAGAAGAGTTTTAAAAATGGTCATTGCTTTCAAGTTGCAGCTGCATTACCAAGCAATGAGGTCATATGAAGAGACACCTATAGCTGTGGACTACCTAAACTTTTACAGTCTCATTCAGGACTGTAAAATCACTCTGAGCAACATTAATTATTCGCTATATTAAAGCAGAGATGTTAAAAATATCTGATAATTAACTAACCGATGCCTCCCTTGATAAATTATCAAGTTGTAGCTCTGCTTCCGGGTATTTTCATGCCACATCACATGTTGTATGATATCTGTTTGACATGCCTGTAGTCGTGTTGGTGTTGCTGTTGTCATCTGTAATACCGTCAAAAACAGCACATAGCCTACCTTCTGCATCTCACTACAGTCAGTCTATTGCTCACTCTCTGTCTGTCTGCCTGTCTTTGCATTGCAGTCTTTCTGTCTCCACTGCTTGCTCTTTATTCAACCTGTCTTCCTCTTTCCGTCTCTGATTAGCTCATCCCATTTGATTAAATGGCTCGTAGTCTATGATACGACTCAGTGCGTTGCCGTGGTTGTGATACATTAGTCTGTTGCCCAGGCATTATTCAGGACAATGATTCCCTCAAGGCACTATGGGACTTGTAGGTTTTATGCAGGGAGTAATTACCTGCCGGCTTACAAATTCACGGGGACATAACAGTGAGGTAGCAAAAAAAAAGTTGGACTTCAGCTGTGTAGAGTGACATAAGAACATCAAGTTAACTACATTGAAATTGTTGCTATCCTGTCAGTATTTTTTTATTTTATTTTTTCATTGCTATGCTGCCAGAGAATGAGGCCTGTTAGTTTCTTTTAGGTTATGGCCAAGGTGGACATCTAAAATATGTGCTATACCTTACATAAATAATGCTTCCTGATATTCAATACCAGCCTCTTTGGACAATCCTAATGGTCCGAAACCTTTCAAATCCTTCTTTACATTATCTGCTACTTGTTGTATCCATTTTCTCTTTAGTGATTTGTATACATTTACTTGGGGGAAATAAAAAATGAAAAATGGCTTCTGCTTGGATTCACCTCATTGGTGTACTTAATAAAATGGCTAAGTGTCCCTATTACGTGCCAGTTATACCTAACTGTCAGCCAAGTATGACATCAGCTCTGTGCTGTTTTCAAACATGTCTATTCAATCTATAGGCAGTCCCAAATAACTGAGTCTGGCACTCAAGGCATCAGTTAGGTCTTTGGCTCATCACTCTACTCCTCTAATATGTGAAGCTGTTCAATAACATTGGACTGTTTAAGAAAAGACTGTAGATAAGACTACATATTATCTACACAAGCAAATACAAAAGTCCCAGCATGCATTGGATTCACTGGCTATAATAACCAAAACAATCCTTTTACTGTTGTGACTTGTGCAACCGAGTGTATATATACAGTAAGAGATCTGGATCAAGTGAATAAGTGCTGTTTTGGCTGCATGTAAGCGTGATGTATTTATCTGTTTTTAGTTAAATGATGGGATGCATGCCTTGGGAATCAGCAATAAGCTGAGTCCCTCTCCTGCTCGTATGTGTGTTTTTATTTACAATTAATAATAAAAGTAATTTTATTTTGGTGATTTAATTAAAAAGAAAATGTAAATCAATTTACTCCTTAAAGCTAAATGCAGCATGGCACTCTATGTGTAATGTGTAATTTCTTTGTTACTGGCATATATAAGTAAGACTCATTTATTTGCTTGACATAACTGATATATTGTGGACCATTAACGTAATTTAAAAGGCTGCCTAAAGAGAAGCATAAGGCTCAGGCAGTTGATTAAGGATAGGCTATAACACAGGGTTAGTAAATGGTCTCAACAATTACATTTTAAAATATCCAATATTGGCTGAATAAAAATTATTTTATTTTAACACTTCAGTTTAATTCCAAAGATAATCCTGGTGTGAGATTACTCATTTGTATGATTATTTATTGTTTGGGGTAGAAAATCCCTTGTTACTGCTGTTCGGATGGAGAAACTGATGTAGTCGTGTTTGGCAAACATTTTACCTCTATAAGACATCAGCCTGTTGGATCACTTTAACATTTATCTTTATGGTAGTGATAGACACACTAATATTGTTGCTGCTAGCCAATAGGAACATTTTGTCAGTTTGTATAATCTTTGAATGACCCTGGCTGTAATCAGTTACAGTAAGATAACTTAAGCTACTGTGTGCGAAGATATTAATGATTAAGCAACTTAACTGGTAGCTGATTGACGTGTTGGAGAGGTGGAATCTCTGACTCCAGACTGTCTGAAAAACTGGGTGGAGAAATTTTCTCCACCGCCGAGGTTCCTTGCAGTAATCGTGTACAGGTGTATTGAGTAAATGTATTTACCATCCTACAGCACATAATTACCATAATCTATGAGCAGGGATGCCATGGCTCAACAGTTTCTTTGGTAGTTGCAGAGATTTCTGCCCCGCCTGTGTCTGCAGTCGCTGGTTCACATAGGTTGACTTAAGATCCTGAATTACTTTTTGTCTGTTTAAAGCCAGCAGCCAGTGTTAACAGACAGTGGTAGTATTGGGCTGGTTTCATACCGCAGTGAACTGTGGTT
Source organism: Nannoperca obscura (assembly GCA_036024295.1). Lineage (NCBI taxonomy): Eukaryota > Metazoa > Chordata > Actinopteri > Centrarchiformes > Percichthyidae > Nannoperca > Nannoperca obscura. Next base: position 7,805 of record JAVQJL010084448.1, read on the forward strand.
GTAGAGGGAATCTCTAAACTATGAATATACAGTACTGAATGTGCATCTGTGTCATCGTGATGCATGATGATGCTTTAAAATGTTTTTCATGGTTGACATGCTTAGCTGACCTTTCGGAGTTGAGTTGTTATCAAATAGACTGGTGTGGTTCAAATACATGTGGTTTTAAATCCAACTCTCTGGTGAGTTTCTGTGGGTGTTAAAAGGGAACTCCACCGATTTTTACAAATCACATTCTGTTAACAGGTCTTGTTGAGTTCTGCTGCATATGTGAGGAAAGTCAAACGTCTAAACCTAATAAATTGCCTCAAGTTGCAGTTCGAGGCAAAATGAGGTGGCATTTGTTGGGGTCTGTACCAAACATATTTTTTATTACATCTGGAGAACCAAGACAAGATTTGTAGGCCAACATTACTCATTATAATACTGTTTTGTCACACATTTTACCTTTTTATCAAATAACTGCAGCTTCTGCTATTTGGATATTGCACTTGGCCTCAATGCGATTTCGATAGTATTTCAGTTAATTGTTTGGCCCTATTGTATGGACAAAGAAAGAAGTGAGGGTAAAGAAACCTCGCATGGACAAGCTTTTGAAGGCTGAGAGCAAAGTGGAAATGAGTGGATCAGCGCAACTGGAAAGTCCTGAACATACTGTTTTCATTCCTAAAAGTGGATCACTGAGTTTTGTGCAAGAGGATGTCAGAGAGGGAACTGTTGGTGCAAAGATTGACGTAGAGTGTTTATGGCACCCTCAAAATTAAAGGATACATATTTCTGTGAATTTTGTAAATGTGGCCTACAGTATACGAGGAGAAGACTTTATTTGATGAATACTTAATTGAGGCTAGTAGAGACGTAGATATGTTGAGGTGAGACAGTGAAATGAGTTTGTAAAAGCTTAGTGTTAGATGTGGTGCGTTTTAGTAATAAACAATAAGACAGCAGCAGCAGATGGAGAGATGGGAGAGTGACACAGAAAGGCAGTAATAGTTTACATGTGTCCCTGAACAGAGGTGAATCTGTGTGGGAGTGAGGGACGTGGCCCGGATACATTCCTTTGTGTATACGTACATGCGTGTGTGTGTTGGACCTACTTCATATAACATTTGCAAATGGTTGCACGCTTTTGGTGTAACCTTAGTATAACAGTCAGTGTGACACACAGGACAATACCAGGAAATGAAACAATAATTAAGCAGTAAATTATGAGATGAATGGTGAAAAGTGCAGATGAAAAATGACCAACATCAGCTTGAACCTCTCTAATATTTATTAGTGCTTAAGACATTACATTTCACTAGTCTCATATAATCCCATGTTATTTCCATTTCATTTATGCTCAAGCGCACACAGTTCACAGTCATCATGTTTCCTCTTAATGCCACCTTCTACATGATTAACAGCTCAACAACAACTAGCTAGCCAACCACTTCTATACCTTTTTGTGGCTTCATTTCTGTGGATAGGGGTAAAGAGAGTGTGACAAGGCTGGTGACTAAACTGATGAACGAGGATTTGTTTTGTGCCAGATATTATAATCTACACTTGCTATAATAGTATATATAGTTTAAAGCTATAGTAGGCACTATTATTTCATTATAATTTTGCCTGAAATAACTTTGAGTACCCATCCCTTTTTGTATTCATTAGTTTTTTTTAAACTTGACTTGGTCTGAATCTAACAACCAATCGAGGTTAGCTAGCACTTAACTAGCCAGTCACAGCAACGTTGACGTGAGGCGATCAATTTGAGACAAGTCACTCTGTTGGAGTTGTTGAAACTACAGAAACACAGTTGTACAGTGGTGTTACAAAGTAGAGTTTCTTACCTCCGAGTCGGACGGAACTAGCCGAGAAAAACATACATTAGTTTGCTAGTTAGTTACAGCGGTTCATAACCTTGACGTTCTGCTTCAAGCCCATAAAAATGTGCATGCATATTTGGTGGGAATGCTTTAACCTCTTTTTATTGTATACACATTTCTGGGAGTTCTTTAAATAAACTCTTGTGTTCATAAACACATATTTAAGCTTAAGCTTAAAATGACCAAAATAATTCATCCTGTTGGTCAAACAGGTTTTAACTACCGTATATATGTCTTATCTGCCTGGTGACTCAGACATTTGCATTTGAATGGAAACATACAGTAACATACAGTAGTAGCACAAGAGATTACCATGTTCCCACTCTTGCACTGTAAGTTTATACCATCATCTGCACTAGCAAGATATAACACTAGTATAGCATCTGGCATTGTTTCTCTCTTGTCACAGTAGGATCCTTCAAGTTCCAAACTAACCTTTACTGCACCAGGCAAAATAATGGTCCATAGAGATATGGCTTTTCAAGCCCACCTATACGGTAACTGAAACTGCCCTGAATAGAAGCACACAATGTTGCCCCAGGTGGATTTTACTGTGGTGTAGACTTCAGGGGCTAGAAGTGCTTCTGCTCGGTGACAACAAGATAAAACGACTTGCTTTAAAATGAGGTCATAATGTTGCCTTCTTTTCAATTCAGTAATTCAGATTTATTTATAATGTAAGTAATCATCCAGGAATAAGGAACTTGCTTTATTTTCCCAGCAGTTATTTGTGCTTTGCGGGTTTTTGACATTTTAAATTCTTATATTTTGATTAACTTTTAAGTGTCTGATTTACTGCAAGTTTATAAATTGTTATTAACTGTTATGAATATTGGTCCTCTAGTACTATTACTTAATAAAAGTAATAGTTATTGATACTTTGATTAAAACACCATCAATTCTGTCTACTGTAGGGCTTGCACTAACAAATATTTAAATTATTGGTTTATATGATATATTTCATTTAACCTAAAAATTGTTGAGGGAAAAAAAACTTAAACCAAAATATGCAGTTTTTGATGGCATAAAACATTTAAGTACATCTTTGGCATTCTTTGCTTGAAAAGTGATTCAAATGATTAATCGATTATCAAAATAATCATTTCACAATAATGTCATTTCTGTCAATCAACTAATCAATTAATCAATTAATTGCTTAAGCGCTACACTAGGGCACACAACAGGAGGTCAAAGGTCAGCATGTATAAACTCCTAAAGTGCAGTAGCACTGCCCAACCTATTAAGATAACTTTGAAGTTAACTAGAGTTGTTAATGAGTTGTGCAAAGAAAACACACGAGATAACATATATGTATGTGATGTACTGAGGGGTTATGGATGTAACCTGTTGTCTCTCCTTTTCCACACCCTCTCCCTCTCTCCCCTCAGGGCTTCGACCCCCCTCATCAGAGTGAGACCAGGACGGTTTACGTAGCGAACCGTTTCCCCCAGCATGGCCACTACATACCACAACGCTTTGCTGATAACAGAATCATCTCCTCCAAGGTACCAAATGTTGTTCCAGCCGGTATTGGAATTTCTCCACGGTGTTATCACTACAGGATTTCATGTTGCTCATTCAGAATGGGGCAATATGTCTTGTTTTTTGTTTTTTTAAATACATGTTTTGCTTTATGTCTACATAATAAAAACAAGTCAAGTTTTTTTACTAATATCATCAATCTTCATATAGCTGTCATGTTCTCAAATTCTGTCATCGCCACAAAAGCCCCATGTGGTGGGACTTGACATGTTTAGCCAGAAGTGCAACACAGATGAGTGATGGAAGCACTGTTTGTTTATTTATTTATTTCTGATTTTAGATTGAGGTGCTTGATATGCACCATGACATTTGGCACAAGCCTGAGCAGTGACAGCAACCACGGCTCACCAACGGAAACTCTGGTGGTGGTGGGGCAGAGATAAGGGGTGAAGCATGATTTGGTGGGGGTATTAGTAGGTCAGTTGAAAGATGACAAAGACAAAAGGATGATAATCCAAAGATGATGCTGCCTGTCATTGATAAGGTAGTAAATGTCAATTAAATGATTGACAGTAGACTTAAGTCACTGGGGTCAGAATATCAATTTGATGTCATGTTGAGACAGAAACAGCTCTTAAGGTAGCTCAAAGCAGTCTGTTAAATATCCAAACAGAAAGATTTTTTTGTAAAAAGTGCAGCCACGCTTCTTCCATCCGCTAGTCGTTCTAAACCAGGTTGACAGGAAGTGATGAATTGAAACGTAAGAGTGAAACAAACAGAAGAGTCAGCAGCAGAGTCCTTCACCACTCACCAGAATCTCAATTTACTCACGCCATGCTACATACTCATGTCTTCTTTTTTGTTGAGCTACCAATGCGCAACTTTGACAAAGACAGCTTTGAAAAGTATGGAGGGAAAATGAATTATCTGAAGAACTTATTTTTCTGCTAAACATGGTTTTTGTGTCTGCTATACTAAACAGTTAAACTTAATATCTTTTAACAACTAATTCATCGTATTGATTTTCTTAGTGCACCTATTAATAGTTTGAACACTGCCAGAAATAGGCTAGTTTTACCCGCCTTGTGTTTGTTTATGTGAATTGGACCTGTTCTTAAGTGCAGTTCTATCTAACATTTAGAGCATTTCTTAAACATGGCTTTTGAAAGCTGCAGATACCCCTGCTTTAATAAACATTTTTTCTTTCTCTTTCAGTACACAGTTTGGAATTTTGTCCCCAAGAATCTGTTTGAGCAGTTCAGAAGGATAGCCAACTTCTATTTTCTCATTATCTTCCTTGTGCAGGTAATAACACTCACAGATGCACACACACAATGTTTTTTTTGCAGGTACCTTTTCGCCTCAGTCAGATGGTGACGAGTCACATGTGACCTCAGTTTTTCTGCCCTAAATACAAATGTGTGTGTGTTTGTGCGAGAGTTAGTGACTCATCAACTTCTAGAGCGACAGGTCTGCATGTGCATTACAGTGTTACACCCACACATTAAGTAATATGTGTGTCTTTACAGGCCGGCCCTAAGCGTTAAGCCTTCACTATGCGTCAGTCAACCTGTGCTGAAGAAGGATTTGGCTTTCAAATTTTCAGGCTCCTCCTGATTTATCTGGGCCTGTGTAGTGAAGCCAAAGCAATCGACTTGACTCTGTCTTAAAGGGCTCTCTTTTCACCCACTCAGCTTGTCAGTGAAGCTGAAGTCATCTTAGTCTCAAATCACTGAAAAGAGGGCCTCTTTTTCGTTTTGACATTATGAGCACAGCATTTTCTTAAATAGCCAATTTGACCAACTGACGTGTTGAGTGCATTGTCTTCCTCATAAAACATTTGCAAAGACCTAGATCAGTGGAATAGTGTGAAAACATTGGCAGGAATGTGTATCTTATCACCTTTTCTATGAGAACAAACAAATCAGGGACCTTCCCATAAAAGCATTGCTCTATAGCACTGACAGTCGTCAAAAACTATACATGGGTGCCATCGCAGCTGGAAGGAGACGTCCTCTTTTCACACAATTTTTTTTTTTAGCTCTACACGCAATCACAAAACGTTCCAACGAAACGCATATTGTGTGTCTGAAAATTAGCTTGAAGGTGTCCGCTTGGATTTGAAAATTTGATTCAGCCTTGTTCTCTCTCCCGTCTCAAACAGCGATGTAATAGGCAGAAGGACGCCAAGGTCTATAACATATGGTGAACCAGAACGCTGGCTAACTGTAGCCCTAGTTTGTGCCTCTCACACAGAGCTGCTGGCTGCATTAGCTTTAGCAAGCCTGATAGGCGGCAGTGGAAAAGCGACGTTGTACATGAAGGACATTAATCCCTCTTCACTGACAGTGTAACACAACACATGGGTCTGCCAATAATTTTGAAATATTAATACAAATTGAAGGAATTGCTTGTCAGTTCGAACTCAGACGAAGTGCGTGTTAGTTTGAATTTGTTAAAACTTGAGTATTTAGTCACATGACCACGCCTTCGACAGTCATTGCTCCTTCACACCTCTGTTGCATGATGCTGTGAAGGAGGGTTCTAGCAGAACTTGAAGGTGTAGTTACCCTTGTAAGAGATATGTTATCACTTGTCTATGTAATTTAACAATTACAGAGCATGTGAATGTGAAAAAATGCGTTTTAGTTCTAAGTTTAGTTTAATCTACCAGGAAGCAGATGCAGTTCTAGCTAATAACTACACTCTTGGTGTAATGTTAAGCAACAGAATGTTGAAATGTATTTCAGGAATAACAGACACATCACTGTGCCTTCAAGGTGTATGCTTCTCTAAACCATCAGAAGCTAGTCTGTGAAAAAGTGTTTTAAGTAGGGTGTCCTGGTGGCAGAGTGGCACCATATAACTGCAGCGTCCCTGGATCAAATCCGCCTGGGAAACTTTGTTTTCTCTCTCTCTCTCTCTCTCTCTCTCTCTCTCTCTCTCTCTCTCCGGGGGGGGGGGGGGGGGGGGGGGGGGCGGGGGGGGGGGGGGGGGGGGGGGGGGGGGGGGGGGGGGCGGGGGGTCGGGGG
>JAVQJL010084451.1:0-30210 GCA_036024295.1 Nannoperca obscura
TAATAAATTTTCAAAATGTTCTACATTTCTGTTTTTTTTCTATCAAGATGGGGTGCTGAGTGTACATTAATGAGAAATAAAATGAACTTTTTCGATTTTAGCAAATGGCTGCAATAAAACAAAGAATGAAAAATTTAAAGGGGTCTGAATACTTTCCCTACCAACTGTATGTCACTCAGGGTTTTGTCCCGAACATCCAACATCTTTTCATCCATTTTGAGATTTAGTTTCGAGTTGTGAGTGTGCAACTTCCTCTTCTTTCTTTGATAGTTGCATTTAATCACCTGACGCTGACCATTTTTGCAAATGAATCCTAAAGTGATGTTTGTCCTGTATTCAAATTCCCACTAAAGTAAAAGTATTATCAGCAAAGTATTTCATGTAAAAGTGCTGGTTCTGCAGTAACACGTCCTCTGCGACTGATATAAACTTATTATATTGTTACGGCTTGTGAGATGATTAAAGTTCCAATACACAACTTTGCATACATTTTTTTTTACTTTTCTCTAATCTTCTTTTTTAATTTACATCATTTGACGTTGAATCTGTTTAGAGGAAAAATGTCTCTGGTGGAAGTGCAAACAACTCATCAACAGCACTAGGTATTTTTTATAAGAAGTCACAAGCCCAAAAGGTTGGAAACTGCTGTTTTAATCTCTGACAAGGCATTATATTTAGACTTTAACTTGAGTTTTATGTACAATCTAGTAACTACAGCTGTCAGATACATGTAGTGGAGTAACAAGTATAGTAGTTCCCTCTGAAATGTAGTTTAGTAGAAGTATAAAGTAACATAAAATGGAAATACAGTACAGTACTTTGTGTAAATGTACCTAGTTACTTTCCCCCACTGACCCTGTTTGAGTGTTTTTATGCAATCTCTACAGTTTCTCCATCCACCTCCCTCTGTCCCCCTTCATCCTAACAATCTCTCTCTCCTTGGAGCCAGTGGGGGACAGAAAACTGGGAAGTCAATACTCCCATCCAGAGTCCATCCAGCCCAGGGTTGCATCCATTTCACCCACATGCTCCTCAGACTCTCCTTTACCTCATCATGTTACAAACTCAGGTGGGACCCAAACGCAGGACACCGACAGATGTGGGGGTTTGTAAGGAAAGAGCATTATTAATAGTGGGGGGTCTGGATGAGGGACCGAGGGGAAGAAGTGAGGAGCCGGTGGCAGCAGGAGTTGGTGGTGATGGAGGAGCTGGCATGAGTGGAGGGAATGAGGGGAACACAGGCAAGTGGAAAACACAAGGAAACACTGGAGACCGAGCTGGAGACGCATCATTTACCTGATCACATCAGGTGGAGTCCGTAACTATGATCCAAGTCTGGATTACCTGCCGATCAGCTTCACTGAGGAGGACCTGGGTTCACTGTATCTAATTTGATTTGTGGAAATTAGTTTGAACATTTGCATCACTTAAGTCCCAAAATACCATAAATGAAGTCCACTAAGGTTGTGCATTGATCTACAGACTCTGGCTTGTAGAGGGGCCGTTTCCCACCTTCTAGTTTGGAGACCGTTATTATTGTGTTTACACTGTGCATCTCCCTTAAAAACCTGTATTTTATTAAATTACCACATATAATGACACAACAAACCTGGAGCAGGTAGTATTCTGGTATCTAGAACATACTACAAGATATCAGTTTGTGTGTTTGTTTTCTAAATCATAATGTGTATCTGTCAAAACATGCCCATATTTTTATGTTCAGTAAGTCCTATAATCCTGTTGTTAAAATGCTCCTCATATTAAGACAACTGTCAGGTTTTCAGATCCACCACTAGGTGCTGCACAGGACAAGGCTGAGGCTGACCGGGACTCTGATAGTCCATCCTGAAGCCAAACTCACATGAGTCTGTCATGTGAAGAATTTTCCTTTTCTGAACAGCAATTATTGTTGTCACAGGGCTGGTGGTAACGGGTGAATTACATTTCAATAGCCTGCAAATCAGTCAGTGTTGAAAGATTCAGTCTCCAGTGGCCTAGAGGTCTATTGATCAGGTATAGATAGATAGATATGGAGATAGAAATAAATATAATCAGTTACCCAAACAGTAAGACTGCAAAGGAAGATTAATAATTTCACAGGGAAGCATTTCCAGCCCCTTGGCTGTTTTGGCTACTGACAACCCCGGAGAATAAGCCTTTGTATACAGTCACATTGTGTGTGGAGACCTGAACATTACACCCATATGTGACTCCAACACCATTAATCTGTTGCAAAAACAGCCTCCACTCTTCTAATTCTGGGCTCTTCTTCAGATTCTGTGAAGATAAACTGTGATTATGGTTTGGCTCAGACTAACAGTCACACTTCAGACTGACATCTACATGCATCTGTTGCACAAAGTTGACCAGTTCTTGTCTTTCTTTTCAAACTAAAAGAAACATGACCGTCCACTGAAGTGTGTCAAACCACTCACAGCCATCCTCTCCAGCACAAAGTGTCAACTGTAAGGACATTTTCCTGGGAAAATGTAACAATAAAAAATCTGCAGATTAAGCGATAATAATTAATAATTAAAATAATTAGTTATTAATGATAATTAGTTGCAGCCCCAAGAGACATCCTCAGTAACACAGGCCTTATTGGTCTGGATTCTGTAATCTGATTAAAAGTTGGTACAGTTCTGAATCTGGTCAGGAATAAATGGTAAATGGACTTTACTTATATTGCGCTATTAAACCTTAAATGCTTAAAAGTGCATTAAAGGTTGATCTCATTCACACATTTACACACATTCACACATCAGTGGTGATGGTCACCAAGCTGGCATGCAAGGAGGGTGTCGCTAGAAGAAGAAGAAGAAGAAGAAAAACAGCTTTACTGTTTCATTTAGCAAAAAGACAAATGAAACTCAATTGTTTTGAGTGAAGAATGTCTCAGAAAAAGAACAATATACCCTGGGTTACTAAAAATGTAAAGATCATGTTAGGTCATTTACAGTATGTGGTTCCATGTATGGATCTATACTTGAACGAAGGACGTATTCAACAACTCCACTTATTAGCTACCTGAAATGTCACACTTGTTACTCACGTGACTGATGGCTATAATTTGAGCAGCATGTGACCTCAGACACCCTCAGCTTACATCCATGCACAACCACGAGGTTCGGTTCTGTAATCATGAAATGTAAAACAGCAAATACAACCTCACATTTGAATGAAGTGAAACTGTTTATTTTGTATTTTTGAACATAGATGTCAGTGTGTTAATTATTTATGGTAAATGAATAATGGCATGCCTTTTATGGTAACTGTCAACCAATGAGAATAATAAAATGCATGAAACAGTCCTGTAAATATTGTTGCTGCAGTTCAGACACAAAAGTGATTGACAAAGTCAGACAGAAGTGATCAAAATGAGTCAAAACAATGTACAATAGTAATAAATTGCATACACAAAGGTGAAACAAAAGTAATTTACATTATACATTATGAAAACAGTATCTTTTGGCCCAAACATGACTCTATACAGACTAACAGACTAGAAACAGACCAAAACAACTAATAACCAATACCTGAGATTCAGTTTGACACCAAACCAGAAGACCATCATAGTCTCCATCATCTAACACTGAACCAGGCTGCTTCACCCTCAGTTCAGGATTTCAAATATTTATTTTGTGACTTGAGGCTCAAATTCTTATGATTATTAAACACGTAAATATGTAGCAATAAACAAAACCATATTCTTAAAAATATATTTTATCAATCTCCACGTATAGTTATGATGCAATGCAGACAGTGCAGAACTAAAGCAATACTAAGTTGGTGCAACATGTTTGGAGCAGCAGTTTTTTACTTTAGTGGATTTTGTGCAGAGAACATGGCGACTAAGGACAGGATGTTTGACACTGGCAGACGTTTTCTTTGAAAATATGTGATGTTATCTTATACAACAGCCCAGCAATACATAGACATTTTTGAATGCTTTAGTTGAGATTTTAAATGAGGTATAGATTGTAAAATGCTGCAGTTATGTACAAAGCAAGCCATTCAATGCACACACATGCAACTGTGGCATGCTACTGAGCTGCTGTCATATGTTTTCCATCATTCTGAACTGACAAAGCATATCTTCTCTATGTAAGATGTTTAGATTGTGGTATTATGACTCATACCAGGTCACAAAATGTGACCATCATGTGTCTTTTGTGGACTGTAATCAGGCATGCAAAGGTTGTTGTCATGGGTGGAGAAAAACACAAACACATTTAAAGGGAACATGTAATTGTTTGCCTCAAACAGCATACAGAAAACCATGAATGAGAATTATGCTGATTACTGAGTGTCCACAAAAGGAAAACGTGAGTTACATTTTATGAGGTTTCTCTTTAAGAGATGTGATGAGATGTGGGTAAAGAAGAAGAAGAGAAAGAAGAAGCAGACCTGTTTATAATAATGTGAACTGCACAACTACCTACCTAGTGGATACATTTAGACCTGAAGGATCAATGGCACTAAAGGGGTGCTGGAGAATCCACAAAGCGTCTGACTTACGGGGGTTGCAGTTATAATAGAGGACAGCCAGGTGTTTAAGACAGAAGGACATGTCCAAACACTTCAGCGTCTGCACAGTGCCGAGCGCTGACACATGGAGGAAAACAAAAGAGGCTCAATGTGGCATGTTTACAAAAGACTCAGCAAGACAACGACGTGGGACCTATGGGAGCATCGCCTCACTACAGAAAGTCAACAAATTGTCATTTTCTGTGCTGCGTGTTGCTTCTACTCAGAGCTGTGCTCAACTGAAATATCCCAGAAACAGAATAACCTGCAGTCTTCATGTAGTTTGCACATGCTACGAGAATTAGACATTTTGCTAACATATCAAATAAAATAGCTGAGATCATTTGGAACTGGATTTGTATAAAATTTGAATTAAATTCAAGGTAAGGTCTGTACTGTGCTACTGTGTATTACTGTGGCTATGAGTAATAGCTATGCCATTGTCTAATACAGTCTTTATTATTATTATAATATAATATTATAATAATTATATAATTATTCAAATGCATGGAAGAAAATAAATAAAAGAAAAGAATCACATTCTGTGCTTTCTGGAAATAGATTTCACTACAACAACGGTATTTCCATGCTTTCACATGCCACTCATACACCCTTATATTGACTGCGGTAGGACACTTTCATTGGTTGCACACACCATACGAGTTCAGGAAACAATATTCTCTAAAATTAACAAGATTCAAGATTCTTGAAGCCAGGACGCTGGACACAAAAATATATATATTTTAATATTGCTTACCAGTGAAGAAGCACATAACAACTATTATTGTAAAACTAGAAAAGTAAGACTCTGTCCAGCAAAGGGAAAAATGCAGTAATGCTACTGCATTTCCTCATTCTTTTACCACTTTTACCTCCATGACAATTTGAGATTTGAGTAATACGAAGTCATTAAAATGCAAAATCCCAAATATATATTATATCCATTATAAATATGCAAATATAACTTCTGAAGTCCACTAATGCTCCCTTCAATATAAATTATTATATCCTTTATATATAAATTATATAATTTGCCTTCGGTCTTGCTAAGCAAAGCTAATTGCCTGCTGTCTCTAGCTTTATGCTTAACGCACAGACATGAGAGTGGTGTCAATCTTCTCATCCAACTCTCAACACTGAAGTGAACACATTTACCAACATGTCAAATGATTTACTGTATCACGGAAAAGATGCTGTTAATTCCGGCTATGACACAAAAGAAATTGACAACAAAGCAACAATAAATAGATTGCAAAATGCTCACTTAATTAACCATAATTGTTTCTGTACCCAGGGACACATATTTAGGTTTGGTAGTTAGTGAAAATGTGACGTAATCTTTTGCAGTTGTTTCTTTGAATGAATATTGTGTTCACTTCTACACTACCCTTCTTTGCAGGAATCCACTGTGTGTGTGTGTGTGTGTGTGTGTGTGTGTGTGTGTGTGTGTGTGTGTGTGTAACACCAAATGGTTTTGCAAGTAAAGTGCAGTCATCCTGTGTTTTCCGGTGAAGTGTTCTCCAGCTGATCAGGACACTTCTGAACACTCGTCTCAGCAACAAATAAGCTTTTGATCGGTGCTGTAAAATCCCAATACCCTGTACATGAAATGTTTAAGTCTCAGCTTAACTGATTACAGTGACACAAGGTCTCCTCGTGAGCAGTTTAACAACTGATGAGAACATAAGCTGATATATCTACAGTATACAAGCCACAGGAATGAGAGTACAAAAGACAACAAATACAAATACACAAATAGTAAAAACACCATATTAAGCTTGACGGTTACAGTCAACCCTGATTCAAGACCTCATATCAGTTGATTCTTTTTCAGTTTTCATTTGCAGTTCAGGTTTAGAAACAATGTTTACAATAAATGTAACATTTGAATCTTTTTTGTTTTGCAAATTTACACTAACACAAGATTTGGATTCACAAAAGTTATAGCTGCAGATGTTATTATGAAAACACTGTAGTAATGTTTTTTTCATAGCATTGACAGACGACGTATCTGTAATACTGAAAAACAAAGTCACGAAGCTCACACAACACGTCACTTATGTGGTTACCACTGTAAAGACAACACGACTCCACAGATTAAGAAAAAAACCTCATGGGAAATACGTGCATCCGAGGAAGAGGAGCTGGGGAAGTGCGGGAAGCACACGGACAGCAGCGTGGGTGTAAACACAAGTGAGACTCCAGAACCACCACCATCTATGGTGAGCAGTTGCTAATGTCACAGAAGGTGATGGGCAGCGAGTGATTGGGTACGTGTAGGGAACAGAGGGCAGGGAACAAGGCAAACTGTCCAAAGTAAAAGAGCTTAGAGGGCCACACACTCTAAAGTGTCCGTCTCACATCTCGACACGGGCTTCTTTGGCTGGTGGAGTTTCCCTTAATGAGCCAGAGATGGTGTAGAACCTGCAGGGACAATAACAATTTGAAGTAAGTCCCATCAGAACATATAAAAAGACAACAACAACCTGCAGAATCCTGAGAAGTTTAGAGTACTGAGGAATGAATCGTATGTACTGGAACAGACTCCTTCTCCAAACCTCATCAATGCTCCCACGCCATTGTTATGATCACCCCTACCTTAAGCTGCAGATATTACAGTAATATAATGGGGTTCACTTTTCAGCTGCAGCAGTTTCTAACAATTAGTTTTGATGCTAAAATGACAGCTTACAGTCCAGAAGGTGAAGAAGTACTCAGATCCTAACTTAAGTAAAAATAATCCATTACAAGTAAAATCCTGATTCAGAATCCTTCTTAAGTACTGTCGTCTACATTTGCTGAAACTATAAAAGTAAAAATACTTATACAGCACCTGTGACTGATGTTATAATTTACATTAGTAATACTGATGCATCAATGTGTAAGCAGAATTTTACTGACTCAGTGTTAAGGTGGGTAGCAGGGACAGGACCCATGTGCAGACAGCTCAGGCAGACTGGATGCAGTTCACATTTATTAATAAATTACGTATGGGAAGACATTTTGGCCATCAGTATGTACTGCTAGTAAAGCAGCCAAAGACACGGCAGTCAGAATGGACCAACACAGAACAAATAAAGGGGACTGGTATACGTGGCTGATGAGGGAATCAGGGGCAGGTGAGTAGTGAGTAGTAGGTGTGGATAATCAAGGACTAAGAGAGACACGAGAGCAGGAACTGAAAAGACAAGAAAGCATAGAATAAAACAGGAAACACATGCCGTTTTTTTAAATCACCTGCTACAGTTATTCTTTTACATAATTTAAGTGAACACGTCTTTATTTCACAGACATATTTAAGAATATGCACCATGTAAGCATAATATCAACTGAAATAAATGTGTCAAAACTAGATTTACTGGTAACTAAAAAGCAGGTCCTTAAGATTGGGTAAAAATGCAGAAGCTGCCTAACTCTAACTCCCCATCATTTTAGTAAATACTGTGCTTTCGTGATGCATTTTCATAAATAAACTTTACAATCAATATAATTACAATGACCCGAAGAACCTGGGACCGCAGGGCAGGTGCCCACTTTGCTGGGTTGGTATTAGTGCAGCCTTGAATGTTGCCATGGCGCATTCCAAAGTTATGACACTGAGAGGTGAATGTGTCAACAGGGTTAGCTAAATCAACTCATAAATTAAAATGAGATCAGAGACACATAACATCAAGGAACTGACCATGTACAGCAGATTGTACAATACAGTACAAGGCTCTGCTCTAAAATAATCCAAACAGGATTCTGCTGGGAAAACAAACTAACCACCCTTAAAAAACACACACTTGAACAGTAGATGTTAGTGAAAACAAACTAAACCAAAGGCATATAAGGAGAACTGAGGTATGAGTGTAAGAAGTGTCAGGTCACATCTGAATGAATATGTTGGACGTATCTAGTCAGCTGGTAGACACACAACTGGCCAATGTGCCAGTGATTATGAAGCATGAATGGAAGAGTTGATCATTCATGATTCAATGATTCATTGATCCCAACCAGCTAATGCAAGCTCACCTCCAGTGTACGCTATTTCATCAACAGTTTCATAGGAACAAAGACTAGAGAGATAACACACTCTGTTTTACCTTGACTTTCTAAAATTCCCGCGTTTCTTCAGGACCTTAAAACATTTGGAGCAGGAATTCTTCAGGTTCACAACCTGGTAGATGATGGGATTGTACATGGCCGAGGACTTGGCCAGTAGTGTGGGAACGACAGAAACAGGGATGGGCACAGAGTCTGGCTCACCAAACGCAGATACCACTGACACCACTGCATAAGGGATCCAGGCTATCAAGAAGCCTGCACAGATCAGCATTGCCACCTGGGAAAAGATACGAAGCAATATTAAGATCACAGATGTATCATTAACATGATTCCTCTGTGAGCGTTACTGACATGTCTTCTGCTCACTACTCCCTCTCTCTAGCGCTCTTGCTTTGTCCTCCATCCAACCTCTCCCTCACCTTTGTGAGTTTCATCTCAAGGTTGTGGCTGTTGCTGATGCGGGCGTCAAAGTGTGAAACCTCCTTTGCAGAGGATTTGACCTTGAAGATAATCATGACGTAGGAGAAGACAATGATGCCTGTGGGGAGGATGAGACAGAAGAACAGGATGGCCATGACGAAGCTCTGGCCTGACACGGAGGCCTGTGCCAGCCACCAGTCCAACGTGCAGGAGGTCCCAAAGGGCTCCGGGGCGTAGTTTCCCCAGCCGACCAGGGGCATGGTGGCCCAGAAAGACGCATACACCCAAACGAAGGCCAGGCACAAGAAGGCGTGGTGGCGTTTTAGCCATGTGCCTAAGAGTAAAGAAAAATACAGGTAGAATGATGAAATAGTGGTGAGAGAGACAGTAAGCACTTTAAATTAAACTTCAATTCAATCCAAACTCTCTAACTCCAATCTTAGATTTGTATGTTTGGCCGCAGCCTCAGTGTGTGGATCATTGAAATCCTGACTCCCAAAAAAATGAATAAAGTGACAGTTACCCAAAACTCAATCCGATCTTGAAAACAGAAGCCATGCATCACATCACTGCATCAGACAGAATTAAGTCAAGCAACCCGTCTGTTCACATAAATCACATCTGTTAATACAATGTTCGCTTCAGTCAGGCTAACTGACAATGTGCAACCATTTCTGACCATTCTGAAAGACTTTAAGGAAGAAGAAGGTTTGAAGGTAATTAACTCTAAAGGGGTTGAAGTTTTGTGTGCAGTTGCATGAGATTGGCGTGTTTCTGAACTATAAACAATTTCAGTTCACTTGTTAATAGTCGGGATTACTCACTCGTGCAAAAGCTGAAACTGAAAACTGAAATAAAAATTCTAAGCTAACCTCTTGAGTTCCAAGATTAGTAAAAAGCAAAATCTCCATCAGACAGTAGCCTGTGGGTTTCAAGAATGCCTTTAGCTCAGTGGGTTCCACTTTTCCATTTTTTACCTGCATGTAACCAAAGCCCGCATGATTGGTCAACACTACTTTGGCTACAACGGATTACAAACGGAAACCAGAACGTTCCAAATACCAAAATCTTGTCCCCTACCTACAGCATTCTTATGCAGATGTCCATTTTTAGAGATTAGAAAAAGTGGAATAAACGCCTAATTTTAACATTCTTAGGATATAATGTATGGCATTCTCCAGGAAGCAGCCCACCATTGAGGTTGACTGAGCACCACCTACCATTCATAGCAGTCTACTGCCATCATGAAAATTGCTCACCAAGAGTCTTGAAGCTTAAACGTTGTCTTTGAAAATATGTCCTCTTTTGAAAAGATACGCACAATATCAGTTTAAATATTTCCTAACAACAAAGGTGAGGAGAATTCAAATTGACTTTATATGAACAGCTGATGCTTCTAAAGTAAGAGTATGAATTGACGCTCAAAATAAGAAGAAATGAGTAAGTGAGTACCTGCAGTAGACAATGTAGATGTATATGAACACGCCCTGTTTACCATAAGCAGAAGATCCATAAGACCCAGAATTCATTTCCAGGGCAACTAATAGGGGAGTCAGGACACCCCCAGAAGTCCTTGGAGGAGCTCTAGGATTCATTTCATTATCATTTGTAATTACAATTGATTTCATTAGGGAGTATAAGAATACAAAATGTAAGAACTAATATTTGCAGTCATGGGTTTGGGTCTACATTGTGGACAGTTATTCAAATCAGAAAGCCAACCCATGTTCAGGAGACTGTTAAAGGATATCCTGACGTACCGTATCTGAGATGGCAGATCTTGAGGTACCGGTCCAGACTGACCACAGTCATCGTGATGAGGCTCCCACAACCAAAGAAGAAGCCTGCCCAGCCATAGAAACGACAACCCTCCCAGCCGAACAACCAGCGGTGGGAGAAGCTAGATACAACGAAAAAGGGCTTTCCTGTGACTGCAAAGGGAAAGGGAAGGACAAGGATAATGAAGAGGAGGGTAAAAGAACAAGATGATACAGGAATGGGAAGTAAAAAGAGGATGGGAGTGAGGGGAGGGTAGGGTTGGACAAAGAGAGGTTGGGATAGACAGAGAAAGCAAAATAAACAGATGATGGGATGAAAGGAAAGAAATAAAGGAGAGTGGGTTGAAAATATAAGATTAGAATCAAATCTTTAAGTTAAAGTTTCTCAGAATATGTTTCACATTTTAATCATGAAAACCGTGACAGAAAATGCATGAACACAAATTCATATAAACCAGATGCAAAATGGTAAGTACACAACATAAAAGTCAAAAATAAAGAACCAATTTGAATCATTTTTTAAATATAATTTTCAGACTTTGAAGTCAACAACCAATGTCATAAATCACTGACAAAACATGTACACACAATACATGCTAATTAAATAATCCATATTTCCCCAGTCTTTTAAGACAAATCTAATAAAATTCAACAGCTAATGAAATGTTCAATCATTCAGCAGAATATTTCAGAGGTTGGTTGAGTCATTTCCTGAACAATGTTCACTCCTAAATCATCAACTGGGACTCCGTTCCTACTTCTCCCAAATCACACAGCTCACACGAACACTTTTCCTCCAGAATGTTTCTGAATCTGCAAACCTTGATGGCCCCGAGAAGAATACCAGCTCTCAACGGTGCAACTTAAGATCTTTGGCTGCTGCCTAAGTGAGATGTAACTGTAATGTTATTCATTTTTTCTTTATACTTGAATTAAATGTCACTTTTTATAAAGTTAAGCAGAGAATTGCATGATTTACTCCACATACTCTTTTTTTTAACCAGATTTATATTTAGAGGTGAAAACTATATATCAAACAAGACCTTTCTGGCTTCTAACACTGCAAGAAAAAGATGACAATATTCAGAAAACTCTTTTCTTGTCATTTTTGCCTTTTGAGAGTTGACGAGACACAAGGTAAAGGTTGCTCTACATTAATCAAAACCTAAAACTGCCTCTGCAGTAATACATGCATCTGTGCTGCAAGCTTAAGCCCCAGTCTGTTGAGATGAGATGAGATGAGATGACAAAAGTTCAACTTGGTTGGTTTTGCCTTGAGACTAAATAAAATCCCAGACAGAATTCTGTAGTGCTGATGACAAAAGCCCCTTTATCCAGTTCAGTATTTCAGAGTGAATGGATAAAAAGCAGAAATACATGTGATAGCTCTTGTTACAACTTGTGACAAATGTTTAATTACTGAACAGCATAAAGGGAAGTGACAAAATAAAAGTTTTCTTGGAATCACTGAAAACCCAGTGGGGGATGTACACATGTGTAAACATGTGCTTGCTCACATGTTTACACATTCTGAGTCACAGCAATAACAGCGAAGAAACTTTTGGCTCTACAATTCAGGCTATTATTTTGTTTTCCTTTCGACTTGTCTAGCCTGGTAACTATTGGTGTCATTAAACTGAAAATATTTATAGAGTTGACATTTGGCATCACCCAGTCACAATCATGAACAGTTCGTCACTCCCCAATCTTTTGGGTTTAGTATGTCACGTTGCACACTCGCATTGTCTAAATGAATTGGGGTAGTGGATTTTTACGGCATAAAAAAATAAAACATCACACAACATTTCTATAAAAAAGTACGCAGTTCAAATGCATAGCTTGAAGCTGACAGCACTGCAATGAATGTAGAAGTTGGGAATACACATTATACCTGCATTTGGCCTTTTATTCAATGTAGTCAAGACAGAGACATGCTGAGAACGAGGACTGCGACATAACCTCTGCCATGTCCTTGACACAGGGCAAAAAGTCATTTCAGTAATGAAGAATATTCATAATGTTAATGTATTTGGCCTCTCTTGATCCACTGAGTGTCTGTTCTCATTTGTTCAATGCACTTCTGAAAAAGATGAGATTATTGTCTTAAAATAGCAAAAAACGCTACATGGTTTGATGTATATAATATATATATAGCCATTTCCCTCTTCCCTTTATGCTGTTCAGTAATGAAGCACTCACAAGTTGTAACAAGAGCTATCACACGTATTTCTGCTTTTTATCCATTCACTCTGAAATACTGGAACTGGATAAAGGGGTTTTTGTCATCAGCACTACAGAATTCTGTCTGGGATTTTTTTCCCACCTGTTGCATTTTATTTGATATATACCTTAAGAGCCTGGTTTTGTTTAGCTTATTATCAGGTTCATGATGATCAGGAAGCGCACACCATGTCCTTGTAAGCCCCACAAAAAGACTTAATGAGATAACACATCAACCAGGGGAGGATTAGGGAGGATTACAGCACAGAGGATGACATCAAGTATTTACAAGGTAGGAAATATGTAATTACATGATTTCAGTTTCATAACATCTAAAATTTGTAGTTTATATAATATACTATTTTTAGACTTTCCTATTTTCCTATTCCTATTTGTAAGTATTTTCTAAAAAAAAAAACATTTGGATGGGTAATATTTACATTATCATCCTGTCCTGGGGTTTATAAATATACATTTAAATAGTTATGACTACGATGGTTTAAGACTAACAGAAATCACACCTTAACAGTCCACTAAAACAGTAACTGCATTATCTAACAGATTTGACCATTCATTTGTTTCCCAGTCTTCATCTTAGTCTATGCTGTGGATCCCCAACACCATAACAGCCATATGAATATCAAAGGAAGCAAACCCAGAGCCTGCAGTACATTCTATATAACACCTATAAGTACAAAACAAGGCTATGCGGCTCTGTGACACTGTATTTAGTCACAATAATGCTTTGAGCAAAATGCTAATGTCAGCATGCTAACATGCTCGCAAAGGCAATAGTAATGTTTACCATGTTCACCAAGACAGACGCTAAGTTTTTCTGCAGGATGCCAGCACCTGCTGGTCCAAAGACACTGCAGAGTATAGTAAAACTTTCATGTCCCTGAGGGGCAGTTTGCTTTCAGACAGTAGTCCAACACAACACATACTGTACAATGCATCATACACAAACACAACTCGAGATCAGTCTCCATCTCCCATCAGCGACCACAAACATCTGTCTTTGGAATAACAAGTATTACAAGCACTTCATTGGCAGACATCAAGGGAACAAGGGTTACAGATGCATTTATACTTTGTCTTTATATTGTAATGGTCTATGAAAAGTAATACATCTTTTACATGTGTGACCTCACTGTGACAGTAATATAGATCAAATATTTTTCTGAAAAGTTGTTCCCTGCTGTGCACACAACAAGGATGTAAACTGCCAATACTACTCTAGTGCTGAATGAAAGGAGCTTTCTATGAAAAGCACTTCACATGCTCTGGTGTGGCTGCAATCAAGGGTACAATGCACAGAGTAGAAAGACCGAAAGGAAAGATGAAACAGCAGATGTGACAGCTTTTATGGAGGATGTGGAAGAAAAAACAACATTCTGACTTTAATCACTTGGTGGGAAAAGGTAGAAGTGCCATTTTGTAATTATGTTTAGCAATGTATATACATTCTTCGTATATTATCAAATACAATTTGAAATGCTTATTCCTACAAGTTTAAAAAACTGAAATTGTATATGTTATTTATGCTACATGCTACATGTTAACAAACAGTAATCCACATGCAGCAGATACATTACATTCATTTGGAGTTGTGTTTCTGGCCTCTGATGAATTTAGTTCATCACTTCACTCTCCTTTTAGCAGTTTTTCTCTCCACCACCTCTTGTGGGGAATGTCTAATTATTTAGCTGACATAGCTCCACTACGTCCGTGTTCAATTCGCAATGTGAAAAAATTCAGAATATTGATTATTGGCTTTAAATTGCATTCATATTCACCATTAAATGTCAACACTTTATACTCTTACTTCTTATTTTAAGTCAAATCTGCATTAAAAAAAAGAAATAGTTTTAATAGCTTAATAGCAACTAGTAGGAGGCCCCAGGGCAGCCCTGAACATGGTGGAGGGATTATCTCATCTGGCATGGGAGCGCCTTGGTGTCCCCCAGGAGGACCTGGAAAGCTTCGCCAAATATATTTCTAGTGTTGTGAGTATGTAATATCATTCATGTAAGTGAAGTATGTTTTTTTTTTTTTTACTCCTGGCAGGCAAGGGCTTCATAATGTTAACAGGCAGGGTCGATCTTTTTAACACGGCTCCAGAATTTGATGGACCTTTTTTTGAATACTGAGGCCCAGTTCAGCCCTGCATGCACAGTTTGGGGTTTTATCTTCGTACCAGGAGGATACTTTTGCATGCAAGGTTCAATTGGATTTGTGTTACACTGCTAATGGCGGGAATTGTTGGGTGTCTGTGAATATTATGAAGAGTACGGTCCACACCTGCTCTGAAAATCACCCTGAGATAGCTTCTATTATGATTTGGCACTACACAAATATAATTTAATCAAATCAGATTCTGGATGGTAAGATTTGATGGATTTCTGCATTAAGAATTTCCATCGAATCAAGACATCAGGTTAAAATGTTACACCTTATGAAACAGCACAGCGTGAGTGTTCTGCCTGCCAGTACTCAACTAATGGGATGACCCATTTTGCAACAAAACTCTTTAACTATTCTCAATATGTCATTATTCACGTCACAAGGCATGTTTTATAACATTTATTGTGAGCCAGGACCATTGTGCATGTAGCTACAGGGCGAACACATGGGCTGACTACCCAGCTTTGTTCACCGTAGTCTTCTTCGAAATGACTTTGACTTAACTTCATAGAACGGGGCATACTTAGGTCACCATCCCACACTGATATATGACAAATACCATGAAATGCCACTGATGGTTTATAGAAGTTTGCAGATGAAATGCTCTCAAGGTCAAAACGTGGATGCACAGGCAGCTTTCGGAGTGCTGCTGCATCCCAAGATCCTGAGAGCTTGACTTTGTTAGATTTGCATTTTCTGACCTGTGTCTTGACAGGGAACAATTTAATGTGGGAAATTACGTGACCTTGACCTTGAACGATTTCTGGTCCTCAGTGGCTCATGGTTTTTGCAGATCCACTCACATCGTACTGGAAAAAGCCAAAAGAACCCGACAACCTATTGTCTCATTACTTCAATTTACAGTGGTTATTATTTTTAACCCATTGGAACACTGGCATTAAGATTCATTTTGGCCTGTAAACTAAAAATAATAAAGACAACCTATGTGTAGTTTAAATAAATTATGTTAGCAATCTATCATTTCCATTCTGTCTGCTAGTTGATGTGTGGGTGTCATGATGGGTGTTATGTAAAGCCCCTCGAGCTACAGCAGGTATATGAGCCTGCCGCCTGAGGTGAAGGGATCCCTATCGCTTTCTGTATCTGACAAATCTCACTTCAACTTGTTATCAAGCTAGCTGCTTGCAGCTTCATGTTGTAAACTATACAGAAGGGTGTAAATCGGTCTGTTGCTCAGATGGTCCACCACTTCAGTGCAGACAGAAAGATCTTGACAACTACTGGATAGATTGCCATGAAAGGTTTTACAGACATTCGTAGTCACCAGAGGATGAATCCTATTGATGTTGGTCGTCCCCTGACTGGTCCTCTAGTGCCACCATGAGATTAACGTGCTGGGGTTTTAGGGAAATGTGTCAAAAACTATTGGATGGATTGTTTCCCCAAAAATAATTAAAACAAATATTTGTAATGTCCTATTTTTTGATTTATGAACAAATACCTCCAAAACTAATGACCTTCCCCTTGTGTTTGGTGCTAACGAATAAATGTTAGCATGGTGATACTCTCTAAGCTCTGTAAACATTCCAACTTTTACATATCAGCTTATAAGTCATTGTGAGCACATTAGTATGCTGACTTTAGCATTGAGTTCAGTCTCAGAGCCTCTAGCATGGCTGTACCATTATCACAAATTATACTTTTCAAACTTGGCAATGCACTTTTTTTTAAGGAACCCTCCTGAGATTTAGTATTGCACTTCTATAAAGTCAGGCCACTCACAAGAGACAGATATAGTAGTAATAGAGAGTAAATGAAAACCCAGCCAACAAAGTCCCATCTTATCAAGATAGAAACAACTATGGGAATCCTCTGACAAACATTAAAAATGAATCAGTATAAATGCAAAGACAAAGACTTCCTCATGGTTCCTGCTTGCAGTATGGTGGCCCTGAGAGCAACATCTTCACTTCATTTGACATCACGTGAGCATCATTTAGGAAGAAATGCTTGCGAGAAAAACACTAACACTGTTTCCAGGGGACACTAAAAAGCGTTGAACATGGCCAGACATGGCTGGGACACGTTTGAGTGTGCACTCATTGTTTTCTGTGCTACGTGCAGCACATTTCTGTATTTGGTTGTTTTCTCACTTTGGAGCATGTTTCTAAATGGTTGTTTGACTGTTAGTTAGCAGGATAGCTGAATTTAATTTCTTTAAGACTTTTAAACTATTTCACCTTTCATTTATTCTTTCTTACATTAAATCTTTTTGTAAATGCTGTAATAACTATTTCAAATTGTTCATGCAAGTACAATCAACTGCACTAACTGCATGCATCATCCAGTACCTGATATGCCAAAGTCGAAGATGGCTAGGTTAACGGTCATGAGCTCAGGAGGCCTCAGCTTGGTCTTGCGTTTGATGGTCATATAAATGACATAACCATTTCCTGTTGCAGACAGGATTCCTGTAAGAGAGAGGGAGAGTTTGAGAAACATTTTTTATTACACCTCTGTAACCACTGAGACACCAGTCAAAATTGTTTCTACATACATTTGAATGCACTTAACTGGGTAGTTCAAGTCTACTGTAGGTGACAATGCAAGAAGGAGTAGTTGTTCATTTGACTCTGTCATACTTTTGTTGGATTCGCAATCACAGGCACTCAACTTTGTAAAACGTAATATCTACATGCAAAAAGAAAGGACAGCTGGGGAAAACACTGGAATGGTACAACTATTGTACCTTGAGGCAAATTTTCAAATAAGAAAAACACAATAAAAACACAAAGAGACTAAAATCTGATATAGTTACCCAGCAGGCACGGGTGTATTTTATCAAGTAGCTAATTAGACAGGGAATAAAAGGCACATTGTACAAGCTTACGATGAGGTTTCATGCAGAAACACAATAAACACTTTACAGTGGGGGCTGTAAACGTCTTATTAAAAATCAATTAAGACATGACAAAATAGAACACTGGACAGGAACCAGCGCACTATTTCACACTCCGAATTCAGACACCAGCGTGGAGGATGGTTAATATAGTGCACTCTATAGTCAATAGGGAGTGATTTGGGGACAGAATGTGTCTCAATAAAGTCTTTAATTTCAACACATAATGTAATAAACTGTGGTACTATTTATCTGATCCCTGATCAGTTAGACATCTTAATGATCTGTACGGGCGAGTGTGAGACTGTAAGTGTGAGAAGAGCAAAACGTTTGTCTTTCTTATAGTCCATCCATTTGAGTCATCTATGTGTTTGTTGGCTTCCTAGCTAACTACTGTTGTAAGTAAAAAAAAATTTCTTTTGGGCAGTTTATGATATCAGATTTGTCATCTGGCACAGAGACGTATATACTGTATGTAACTAAGAGTTCAATTCTTCAATTGTGTTATGCTGCTTCACTGTTGAGCCAGTATGTTGACCAGTCTTGTGCTGCTCTGCATACAAACAGTGTGGCAGGGTGCATTTATTCTTTGTATCTTGTAAGAACAAATGAGAATAGTCAACTCTGTAGCTTTTATTTTTTTGTTTAAATATCCACAAATGTAATGTACGTCTTGTACAAATAACTGCTTGAAGTTTCTGCCACTGTCACCTGCTGCTGCTCATTGTGGTAATTGCTGTGTTTCTGTAAATAATATAAAGAGTTGATCTAGACCTGCTCGATATAAAAAGGTCCTTGAGATAACATCTGTTTAGAAATAAAACTGAACTGAATTGAATTAACCTGAATCTGTTCTATTATATCTTGCAAATAAATGGCCTTTTTCAGCACTGCTACACAAATGCATTCTCTTATTTGATATCTTCCCTACAACACCACTATCACTACCACAATCTGACCCATGACCAGCTCAGGAACAGATAGGAGAAAACATCCTCTCTCATCTTCTTCTTCCTCAACAGTTTTCTAAAAAAATAAAAATAAACAACTTCTCAGCTCGGGGGAACGTGTAATCCTTCTGTCATAAACATGCCGCCATCTCAGCTGCTTCCCATTCAACCCATTGTCAGCTGCACAAATACTTATTTCACTGCTGAAAAACAAACCGGATTCATTCCAATTATTTATGAGGACACTTGAAGTAATATATTAAATTAATAAATAACACAATGAGCTCACTGTACCTCTCCACATTCCCATGCACTCATATGATGCACTCCACCAGAAAAAATAAAAATAAAAACAGCAAATAGAGGCTCTTAGCCAAGCTTGGGCTGTTGGAGCATTCCCACATGGAGCCATGTGGGAAATTGAATCTTAAAAATGGAAAAACCGTGCAAGGAATTTGAATTGACAGAAAATGAATCTCCCCCAAGGCCTATTATGCTGCCTCTTCCTCTGTCCGTTGGTTTCTTTGCCCATGTTTTATGGAACTGCTTTATTATTGGATGTTTTATATCAGATGTTTTTTGAAGAGGTTGAAGCTTGGAACACAATAATATTATTATTCACTGTATTTATCTTGTCCTGTTGCTTAGGGTTAGGAAGGCTTCTCCACCAGGAACAACACCCAGCCACCATGGGAGCATCTGGAGATGTGCTTAGCTGTGTGTCACATTGGTGTTGCATCGCTGACTGTTTCCTGTTTTATTTTGATACACTGTTTGTCCTTGTTTTGGGTTACTTTACTTCCTGTCTTTGGTAATCACCTATCACCTGTTTTCTAGTTACCACCTGTTTTCCATTCCAATCAGCCGTCTCTGCATTTAGTGTCTTCACTCCCTTGTGTTGAAACTCTCCAGCGGGTTTCCCCAGTGATTGCTTGCTTGTGACCTTTAGCCTGTTTTTTTGATTATCGTCTCCCCTGTCGGATTAGTTTGCTTCGCTTGGATTGACCTTTTGTGTACTGAACCTGTTAATAAATCTTGGAACTCTCTGTCTGCGTCAGAGTTGTAGTTCTTGAGTCCTCCTCACCAGTGCACAACAATTGGCTTATTATCAGGAGGACGGGCGCTTGATTTGTATTTTTGCAATTCCTGACCAAAACACATTTGTTTTTCTGGGCCCATATTTATCAGTCCTAATTGGACAAAAATCCTTAGAGTGACACATATTTGGTCCTACTTTTGTGATTAGGATTGAAATCATTTTATCTACTTTGCTAACTTAGGAAATCATGCCTATCTGCCAATGTTCAGGAGAGCTCCAGATGAGTCAGACAGAGGTCAGGGAAAGAGATTGCATGAGAACAGAGATGTTTTTGGAAGAGTGATGACTGAGTCATTTTTCTGATTGTACACATGCTGTCACGGCGGAAACTACGTCCTCTCAACTTCATGTCATTTAGCAACAGGAAAAATGCAGCTGTGCAACATTGAGGGTTTTGTCAGAACCAACCATTTTTGCAATAATAAATCCACACACAACCAGGGTTTCAATGCAAATACTGCTCAAATTTGATTTCCAAAAAACTGCCTAAAACATGCTAAATAGTGTGCATGTCCATCCACCGCTGTTACACACACATAGAGTGGTAAGGAACAGAACTGCCATCCAGAAGAGTGTGTGGGGTTTCACCATAGACTGTATATAACAATGAACAACATGACAGCTCATTTTAGGTAGTTCTTATCACGCTGATGTGTGTTCAAGTGTTCTTGTCAGGCCTTTGATTTAATGAGGCCTCTTTGGATTATCCTGTTTTTTACAAGCACTTCGTGTGTGCCCGCGTGTGTGTAAATTTTGCTTACCTTATAAATACCTTATAAATGATACCTGTTACAGCAGCAGCAATGAGATTCAGAACTACTGAATATGCTGTAATGCAAAAAAAAAGTGTTTTAAAATTGCAGTGAGATTAAAAACACAAAGCTCTGAAAGAGGCTTGTAAGTGGACTATAAGTTAAGATGAATTACTATTACTATCTATATCACAGTATCTTTATGTAAGTGTGGGTGTCTCATCCTGTCTTGTCCGAAATTAAGTGACACAACACTACACCTTCACACTGGGTTTTCAGTCCCTCTTTGACCCTTTTAATTAAACAGAGAAACAGCAGCCTACAGTTTAGATGAATCCGGTTTGTAAACGGAAGTAAACAAGCCTCGGTCTCACTAGTAAACCTGGGCATTAAAACTGTAATGTATGCACAAGATCTATTCGAATCTGCTACATGCTGGAAATATAACCAATTAAGGTTTAAATCACAAACTTTTCAATTAAATGTTGTCCAGTTTTACGAGATGGCTTGATGTCTGCAAGACACCATAACCACACTCATGTGGCTGTCATGTTGTCCTCTGCATTAAAATTAACATTAACCTAAATTATGAAAAAGAAAATAAAAGAAGAAGCCAAATCCACAGTCCACTGACCAAGGACTGAAAAAGGAAGTGTGGTTCGACAGGGCACATAGTGAGCTGTAAAGTCCTGCTAGATTGTAAATCTGCTGGACTGCATCTGGGGAAAACTTTTCCAAAAGTTTTCTGACTGAAATACACCAACAGTTTCTACTTTCATTCTTACTACAGAACAATCACACATTATTATAATAAATTAATATCAAACAAATCTTTTAATATGAACTATAGCTTCTCCACGCAGCCTACAGCCAGGTCTGTTTTGTGTCTCCTTGTGGTCATTTTGCTTCTCTTTGACGTCTTTTTGTTTCTTTGTGGTTATTTTGTGTCTCTTTGTACTAATTGTGCACCTCTCTATGGTTATTTTGTTTCACATTGAAGTTATTTTGCTTCATTGTGGTTATTAATTTACTTATATTATGGTTTTGTGTCTCTTTGTGGTTGTTTTGCACCTCTTAGAGGTTGTTTTGTGTTTCTTTGTAGTTGTTTTGTGTCTCTTGTGGTTGTTTTGTGTCTCTTTATACTCATTTCAAACCTCGTTAAATTTTGTGAAATGTCACTTCAAACAGAGGCTCTGGTCCAGGGGCCCCAGGGCCTGTTCAATAATCCATTCATGATACTATCAAGCCAACTACTTACCACCTTCTGACTCTGGTTGGGGGGCACCAAGCCCCCCCTCCCACTCTGGCGCCACCCCATCTCATCTCATTTGTATAAGTAGTCTTTTTCATTGATTGTTTTTTGTTTATGCAGCAACTTGACATACTGTAGCTTTGTCAGTCAGTTCCGAACGTATTTCTACAATGACCCCCTGTGTGTTCTGCCTGCCTGAAGCCGGCTCCAGTAGGATATAATTACTGGGAAACTAATTTAATTTACTGTTGAACGGTACTAATTGCAGTCAGTCATTTGCACATTAAGAAAATGTTTTTTGGGATCATACTAATCTAAAGGGCAAAAGATATTAAAAGCAAATCTAACCAATTTCATACTAATATATCAGTCTGCATACTTTCCAAGGTGGCAAATAAATTAAATCCAAATATAAAAAAAGCCAGAAAATCTGGCAGACAGGCACATTGCACATGTGTGTCTAACTGGATTGCAATGAAAGGTTTAAAATTCACTCGTCACATGCTGACTAAAGGGGATCAACGGGCGGACATAACGCAGTAGTAGTAGTAGTAGTAACAGTAGGGCGCAGATTGATGAAATTATTTTTTTACATCTTAGTTGTGATAGTAAGTTTGTTAAAATCCCCTTCACATCAGCGTGGGAAAAAACTATCTGCGATCATCCCTTCAGTCATCGACACAAGCCTACTTCTCAGTCAGCCAAAGTAAACCCAAACCTGCAAGAGTCAGTTCAAGCATTTACTGCATGCACAGTTATCATCTCTTTCTTTACCTTATCGCCTTGCCGTGGTTTGTTGAAATGACACTGTATTTATGTATAAATGACACCTGATTGCAGCATCAGTGAAAACAGGAAATAGAAAGATTTATGAAGCCACGAAGACAGAGAATTCTACGCAATAAGACTGACCTATGATACAGATGTAAATAGCTGCAACGATATCTGCCTCTCTGGAGAGTCTTGAGGCGAAGGGGTCACCACGGAGGAGATAATGTGGGACGTATGAGTGGTGCGGCCACGTCCCGTTCTCCATCACTGCCATCAGTAGGGAATGTCCTGCGAAGTGGAGGACATGGCTGAGACATTGAAGCTGCTCCCTCAGAATATAAACAGTTCACGCACACAGGCATCAGGGAAACAGGACACGTAACTGAACAAGTGCATGCAGAACATTCAGGCATAGAATAATTCATGAACAACTCTCCACAAACACATTTAACAAACCTGCACGCTCTACCCTATCTGATGTCTCCAAAGCCAGCACTCCCAAAAAAAATGTCACAGGTGTCAACAAGAGTCTGCCTTACATAACTCGAGCGGAGAAGAGAAACCAACTGCACATTTAGCATATGTCCTGATTGATGTGATGATGATTGTAGAAGGCATTGTTGATGCCAGCACAAACAACAGCAGTACTCACTGTGGGATATTTTTTAATGAGAGTCGATAGTTTCCCAGAGATGTTGGCTAAGAGGGCCCTCAAGAAGCACCCAGTAGCCACCTGGCTAGAGTGTACCAACACATCCCTCACCATGGAGTCCCCTATGATGCGTGTGGAAGGGCTGCTGGGAGAGGCGAAGCAGCGGGGATGGGACAGGGCTTGATGGCTGGTCAGGATTGTTGTTACCCAGAGGGAAGAAGCTATGTGAGGTGGAGAGCCGTGCAGGGGAGGTTTCATTCAGAGGCATACGGAGGAACTCTGACAACCACTTCTGTCCAGGTGGAATGAGGAAGACGGGTTGAACAGGAGGTCCTTTCCTCCTGCTTGTCGCTTGCTTGTTCGTGTGATCCTCTAGATGGCGGACAACAGACATGGTTAGCCAGGGGATGGTGAATCAAAGGCAGACAGCTTCTCCGGAGATGAT
This sequence comes from Nannoperca obscura, assembly GCA_036024295.1. Lineage (NCBI taxonomy): Eukaryota > Metazoa > Chordata > Actinopteri > Centrarchiformes > Percichthyidae > Nannoperca > Nannoperca obscura. The sequence goes on from JAVQJL010084451.1 coordinate 23,958, forward strand.
GTTTTTTGGCGCATCCGGCTTGGATGATAGAGTAGCCACCGGCCCAGCGAGCACCCGGCAGTCCTTGAATGGAGGTGGCTGGTTGGCAAACACCTCCTTACTTGAAATGTACTTCAGTAAACTATCCCCATAAACAAACTGTCTTCTCAAACGTGTCTTTGTCAAAGAAGAAATACCTCACAATCCACTTGACAAATGTTTTTTCTTGGGTACAAAGGGAAGCAAAACTAAGAGAGCTGATTTAACAAATTTATTTGCAGGCAGAAACTCACCTCAACAGATTTAGCTATTTTCTTGTTGTGCATATATAAAGTCACCCTATCTTTCTCTCTGTCTGTGTCCCTGATATGGAAAGTGTTTTTTACTTATCAACCAGCCAGCAGCAGAGACGTGGCTTCAAACATCTAGCAATAATATACACAAGGACGCCTACACAGATGACTATGATGCACTCATGCACAACAATAGGTAATATGGAAAACTTAGTTTTTGTGTTTGTTTGTTTCAATAAGGTGAATTGATTGAGCAGTTTTTCAGAGAGCCATGACAAAAAAATTGCATACATGACCAACGTTAACAAATAAAAGAAAAAACGTACTGAATCAGCAGTTTCTGAAAAAATGTTTTAGCAAGCAACAACTCGAGAAGACGTTAGGTTTCAGCAACTCCATGTATAATTCCATATTAATGGAGTAAATGTGATGTGAACCTTTATAGAATTGATATACATATTAATAAGGATTGTTTTTGTTGCAACTTTTTTAACTTAATTGCATTAATTTAATTATTAGCTGAAGTGGTTGTGTTTTAATGGTGATTGTCACAGGACATTAACCAAATGTAGCGTCTCTTCTCTCAGAGAGAAGAATGAAGATGAAATGTAATATTCTTTCCTGGAATAGGGCTAAATATTCCCTAAAAGAATTTCACAGCCCATAATGGATCTCAGAATTCCGGTTTGCCATTGCTGTTTTGAAAAAATGTAATTTAGAACTGTTATATTTATCAGGTTGATAACTGCTGAAGTTTTAACCCTCTCAATTAAAAAAAATAAAACATAACGATAAGTGCCTGGAGCATTTTAAGCTCATTCTGACTTTGGTGAATGGGTTTTTGCAATTTGGAGTGTCTGATGATGTTACAGGAAAGTGACCTCAGTCAGTTCAGTGATTCATTTAACAAAAAATCATGCAGCCACAAATAATAAGGGTTCAAAGGTTCATAAGCTCACAAGAGGCTTCAGAAAGAGTCACGTTATGTTGTTAAACAGAGAAGACATTTAACACTCTGAAGAAAAAATGTGATGATCTGAACAGTCAAATGTTTATATGCAGCTCACAAGTAAAAAAACCTTTCAGTTTCACTTCCACAGCAGATTTAAAGGGATCTTCTTTGTCCCATAGAGTCCATTAGTATTGTTAATGTTGTTGAAAATGAAATGTGTATTAATCCGCAGCTGAAAATAGTGCCCAACAAATGCACAATTTATTCCTGTTTGAGTAATGTTTGTGCCCAGCTATTTTAAAATAACTGAACAATATTTTTTTATTTAACTATGTATTTGTGGGGCTTTTTAAAAGACGTGTTACTGTGGGAACCCCGTAGGGATGAACTGATAAGGAATGTCTCCTTGTGGCGACTGTATTGACCCGGTGATCAAGTGGATTATCAAGGCAAAGAAAACATGGAACAAGCTATTAAACCATGTTCAAACACAATCTGCACTCTTGATTGTCTTGCTGGTTAGTCATGCACTGTTTGGACTTGGAGTCATGTTTTGGGAAATTCCAGTCTAAAAAAGATCTTTTCAGTTTTTGAATATAGACTCTAACTGTACCGTCTCTGTTCAGACACAAGTATCCCTGACAGTCACATGTTTCTCTGTGCTGAATCCAAACATTTCATGCATTTTTGATGGAGTAATTTGCAAGGAAAACTAACGTTCAAATTCACATTCAGTAAATGAATGTGGTGATATTGTGATTTTATTGGGAGTATAAAAATTCTCTTGGATGATAATCTCTCTGAATTTGCCAAAAGCAAAACAACATCAGACATTTTAGTGTCTTCAGAATGAAAAACAGCAACAACTAAAGTTTAACATAGTAAGAGGCTGATACACGGTGGTCACTTTAGATGAGATTAAAGTACGTATTTGCATATGACCAACAACTTGTGTGCTACCTCTAAGCTTTACTTGTACAATATTCATGGCTTTCAACGTGCTCTCCTTTTAAATAAGACATGACGGGTCAGAATTAGACACAGTGTCTCTCTCCATCTTGTCAGGAAATCAACCTCAGGAGGTTAAATGATGGGGCTCGGTCAGGAGTATTTAAGTAAACATTTGAGGTACTTGCACTTTAACTGAGTATTTCTGTTTAATGCTACTGTAGACTTCTACTCCACTACATTCCAAATATTGTGCTTTTTACTCCACTGCATTCATCTGACAGCTGTGGTTACAGATCTGCTTCTACAACGCATTGTTCAGTGCACACGTCCTTTGTATCTAGTCATTTTAGTCTGTAATTAAGTTCTTACATGTTGTATTATTTAGAAAGTGCAAAATTCTTTATTTCATGTATTTTCTTAAACAAAGTTTCATTTTTTATAATTTTAGTGCAGTAACCTGCCTTAGTCTTTTTTGTTTTAGGCTACAGACACTTCTTTCTAAGACTCATTTAAATGACATACTGGTTGAATACAGTGTTCGTACTGCACTGACAGATTCTTGATGTTTCAGTTCTTTTAGAAAAATTTGGTTTTTAAGTTGTAATTATATTTGGAAATGTCTTCATGAAATTTCATTGAAATTTTGTTGATTAAACACTGACGTTGTGAAAATGTTTACCTCTACCAACTATAACAATAAAAAGCTACTTTTATTCTACATCAAATCCAGAGTGACAGAAGTATATCAGAGCAGATGCACAACAAACAAACTGCCTCAGAGTTTTCAACCAGACCAAGACCACCTCCCCTAAAGGGTCTCGGTGTGGTCCACATCCGAGTGTGATCACTGTGTTCACACCTGCCCAAACGGACCGCACAGACTGCACAGACCCGAGTTCCTGCCTGTTTACCAGCGACTAGTCCTGTTTCTCGTCTCCCTGCAGTCGTGCTCTGCTCTGGCTTCTGTCTCCAGCCCTTTGTCTCGTCTGCATGGGACGCCCGCTCGGCTCACCAGCTCCCTGGCTGCCGCCCTGGACCTGCTCAGTTCATTAGCAATAACAAATGTATGATTATTATTATTATTATTATTATTATTATTATTATTAATATGTCTAGTTTATGTTGAAGTTTCTTTATCAGTACTAAAATAATACCAAGTATCAACGATAGAGGACTGAGACTGAGATAAGGCTGTATTTATATCTCGACAAACCACAAGTTAAAATAAAATAAATATAGCAAGCAACAGGTTTAAAGCTGATATATAGTCACCAAAAACATTTCCTTTTACTAACTTTGACTAATACCAATCAATTACCCCTTTTTAATTAAATTTAGACCCTTGCCCACAAAAACGTCTATACTATGTTCCAGATTTTTTTAAGAGTTGCTTGTAAACATGTTATTGAACTAATGACCCAATGTAAAAGTTCATCACAGAAAATGATGCATTACTTCTGTTTGGCCTCTGATACACCAGCCGAATAACATAGATACAATATTAGATACAATACTATATATTAAATATAGCAAAATATGTTCGATTGGTGTTGCCAGGATGTTTCAGAGAGCAGCACCTTTATATGTGATAAAATTAGTTGTGTTTGTTCAGAGGTGTAAGAGTGAGCTAGGGAGTTACTGTCAATACATATACTTCTTAATACACTATAACCCATTTAACACAATAAACATGAAATATTTAAGGTTATATATATATGAAATAGAACAGTAACAGTACTTTTTGTATGTTGATAGCTAAAATGTGCCAGCCCAATTTGTGGCAAAGAGAATGAATACTACTCTAAAAAAAAAGGGGGAAAAAATGTTTACATTTTATTTCGCAGTTAATATCTTTACACAGAAGGTGGTGGACCCAAACAATAAAGAAATTAAGAAAAAACATTAGGGTTAATAATATTACAGGGTTTCACCTGTGCATCAAAATATAATTAAATAATTGTTTTCTTGGAAATATGTTGAATAAATATGTAAGTGTTTGTGCCTGAGAGGTGAAACTCAGGACAAAAAAACCCAAAGACAAACGCCGCTCCTGGGAAAGCTCCGTGGTTAATTGAAGGCGAGCCGTTTTATCACATCGGAGTTCTTTAATGGATCATTCATGAAACATAAGCAGAATCCAGCACAGCGCCCTTTACATCATGTCAGAACAAGACAGAACAGAGTGGAAAGAAAAAACAATCCTAAAGTGAAGGTTTGGTTCATCACTCACCTTTGGATCATCAGTCATCTCGACTTTTAATTCCTACAAATGCAGTTCCAGCGTCAGAAGACCAGAAACAGCTTGTTGAATATTCCTGTGGTTCAGTTCCAGCTTGTCCTCCGAGCCTCCACCTGCGACTGTCTGCCCGGCTTCACTAACCATCTCCTCCTGCACCGTCAACGCACACCGTGGAGCGAACATCCGGTCCAATCTTTCAAAATAAAACCCTCCACGTCGTGTTGATTTTCACTTGAACGACTCGGCTGCACCTTGCAAAACTGTGACCTTCATTAAGTGGAATAAAAGCGTTTCAAGGTGAGTGAACTGTGCGACCACAAAGCACTGCGCATAAGAATGCTTTAGTCACAGTATGGGTCTTTTAACCTACTGTTAGATGCTGTCCAATGAGGTTTTCTATGCTGGTATGTTACCTGACCCGTGATCTGGTGTGTGGTTTATGTGATAAAACCACAAAACTAAAACTGAAAAGGCTTTAAAACCGTACGCTCTACAGAAAAGGGCCTCAAGATCAGATTTTTCCAGAATAGTTTTCAACTGAGACCATTCAGAGGGATGTTAACAGAAAGACCTTCTCGTGAGAAGAGCAGAGTACTACAGTTACGTGTTCATAGAGGAAATGCATAGCTTTACTTAGCAGGGAAAGTGCTGTTGTGTCTGTGTCTCTGTGTCTGACTTACCCACCAGCTGCTGCTATCTATATAGTTGAGCTATAATATTCAACTAAACCACACATGCTTTCCTTACTGTTCACATGGCATTCATCAATGTGTTATTCTGTCAGAAGCAACCCTGAGAGGCGGGTGGAGAGGCAAGGTCACGGGTGAGGTTGAATAATGACTTGGTGACATGTTAGTAGTGAGATTCAGTTATGTAACACATGTAGGCTGACTATCTACTGTTTAACATCAGTGTGTGTTTAAACTGTCGGGGTAACCCAAAGGAAGAGAGGCAACCGAAAGGCCGTTGGTTGGATCCCCATCATTGACAGGAGCGTGGATTATGTAAAGCTCTTATTTGGAAGTCGTGGGAGCAGCTGACAGATCTTATTTCCCCTGTGATTTTACAGGAAACCATGGAAGCGTTTGGCTCCACCCCCCTTCACGCTCCCTTTTGCATGCTTTAGTCGCTCCAGCCTCCTTCAACACCTTTAATGGAACTTTGCAGAGGTTCAGTCTCAGGTTAGCTCAGAGCCTGCTCACTTTTTCTAACAGCTCCATGAACTGTGAGAGAGCACTGCTCGATTTTGAACCCCACAGCGGAACCCGGCTAAAGTGCCATATCGAGCTCTCATTCGATCCATCCTTGTGATGAATCTCTCAGCCAGCAGCAGTTGGCAGGTGAAGGTGGAGAAGCTCTGGGATGTATTCACAAAACATCCTCATGGTGAATCTGAGCTCACATTATAGGACGTTTAGAAATCAGATTTCAAGACTCATTTACTTTTTAATTGTCTTATTAGGCTGCTGCCATGACGGTGCAGTATGAACAGTGCTATGTGCTTTATAGGGATTGTAACTTTAAGTCATTGGACAAGGAACCTGCAGTTTGCTACAGTCAAACATTATAGATAGTCCTTTAGAATCCTATCAGAACAATCAGAACTATCAGAAGCTGAGAGCGTCACTCTTATGTGCACTCCATGTGCCTACAGTACATCTTCTGGTTCTGTTACAAACCCACAAGACATAAGTGATACCACTTAAACACCTCAAAAACACTGCCAAACTGAGGGGTTTCATGTCCAGGCAAGACTTAGAGAAGCTTATTCATGCCTTTATTTTTAGTAGGCTAGACTACTGTAACGGCATGTTTACAGGCCTCAATAAACAAGCGATC